>CABHPH010134549.1:2016-30140 GCA_902168325.1 Peromyscus nudipes | reverse complement strand
AAAAAAAAAAAAAAAAGGTAAAATTTCAATGTGACTAAAAAGTAGAAGCCCAAACAGACAATAAGATCTCTTTTTATGAAAAAGAAAACAAAATCAGGGAAGGATTCTCTCTCAGTCCTTCAGGGTCATTTTAGTCCCTGGGTTCCTGTGGTATAAAGCAGATCATCAGGAAAGGAGGACTTTCTCCTGAGCCCAGGAGGTGCAAGTGGTCAGTCCTTGGAAAATGACATCTATGGGACCCGTGACTGCTATTTTCTTGACTACAAGTCAGTCTCATTCTCAGTATCTCTCTCCCTTCTTCCCCTCCGCTCCTCCTCTCCCTCCCCGCCATCCTGAACTCCGGCAGCTCAGCTCCCCTGAGAGCCAGGGAGGCCCTGAGGCAGCAGAACCCAGGCTTGGGGGAACACAGGCTGGAGGAAGGATGGCGCTGCTCTCACCACAGACACGGGGTGAGGTAGTGGACGCGTCTGGCACCAGCGCCACCTGCTCCTCGCAGGAGCTCAATTACACAGTTATTCACGGCTCCTGTCAAGGGGTGGGGTTGGCGAGGGGCACCACTCTAACCTTCAGCTGCCCGGCAGAGCGGCTGGCAGCTGTGGGGTCTCTGTTCTCAAAGTCATCACTCCCTCGCCAAGGGGCCTTTCCTACGAGGAACGGCTGCACTTGCTCATCCTGGCTCCCACAGTTTAATTTGGTTCTAAAACTAGGCGACAAGGGACAACTGACTTGGGAACCAGATCGTCACTTAAGCCCAGAACGAACTGTCCGAGTGACTTCTACCCGAGAGGCTCAGAGAGAGAGATCCTGAAGTCACTTGCGGCTGTGAGACACAGGACATTGATGAGGTTGCTTTTATTTATTCTCCTACAAAGATGTCCACACCGACTGTGCTGGGTAACCCTCAGATTAACACTAATCATATGACTAGAGACTGGTTCCTAACCGGATTCGGGGAAGGGGGACACAACAAAAATCTCCAAACACTCAAACAAAGAAAAAACACTTTTTTTCTTTTAAAAACTTCAAATGCTACTTTCCCACCGACTTCCGTAGACTGGGCTGCAGCCCGAGGTCAGAGGAACCAAGGCTTTGGGCATGTTGAAGACACTGCAGGTTAGGACGCAGTGCCAAGCAAGCACGGGACTGAAACCGGTTTGCGTCAGATCTCAGGCACATTCCGAACAGAGGCAGCTTCTCAAGCGTCCCTAGTGTTCTCTCTCCCCTCTTCACAAATTCACGTTTATTTCCCTTTTCTGGCAGATTCAGTATTGTATAAAGTCCCTCATCGCTGCCCCGTTCAAGTGACATCATGTGGGAGCCTGGCAGCACCTGTGGCATCTGCTTCGCATGGAGAGGCGACAGACTAGTGCTGACATCCTCCTAAGACAGCCTCTGGGGTGGGCGTGAGGAGTAAGGCTCTTCGGGCAGCTGGAAGACAGGCGCACTGGAGAAAGTGACAGCAGTCGACCTGGGTCCTGGTGAAAATGGCCGAACGAGTCAGTCCACATCACTAGGAAAGACCAAGGAAAAACAGCTTTCCCTCAAAAAATAGTGAGAGAAGAAACCACAACTAGTTAGGATGGCCCGAAGTGATACGCATACATTTCTTTTTGTTATTATATCTAAGTGTACATCTCCTAACGTCCAGTTACTAGGTTGAACTGAATGGGACAGAAGAGAGAGGCCAACTGGAATTTCCCTCAAGAGTTCACAGCTTCGGCCTGAGAGGTCCTGGCTTTGCGCTGGGGGAGCCCCTTCTTGGACGACGACAGCGGCTTGGGTGGGCGAGGCACCGTGCTGGCTCCAACCCCATTTGTCCCTGCAGAGTGAGCCTGGCTCCATTCCGAGTTTCCTGGGGCCTGAGGTGGAGTGCTCTGATACCGGGACCCCGAGGAATACCACGAGCTGTTTCTGTAACGACCCACACTGTCATGCCGCCCTTGGTTTGTGGGGTCAGTGGTCTTTTGGTTTTGTGGCTTGTAGCCTTGTCCTCCTCGCCTGTTGCCTGGAAATACCTACAGATAAAAAAGTACAATGTTCACGGTGCCCTGTCATCATGATGTCTGACCTGTTCCAGTTTCAATCCTACCAGCCAATCCAACCTATTCACCCTATCATAATGAACCCACCTTCCACTGATCTCCGTGCCTCTCATGCCTACACCTTCCCTGCTGAGGAAGGAATCCTGCCTCTTTAAACGCACAGGAAGGAAGGAAGCGAATACAGAAGAGTCACAGGCTCTGAATCAGACAAGTGTTTGATCACATAGATCCCAAGCCATATAAAGACATGAGCATGTGTGTGGTGGTTTGAATGTAACTCTCCCCATAATCTCATAGGGAGTGGCACTATGAGGAGGTGTGGCTTTGTTGGAGGAAGTGTGTCACTGTGGAGGAGGGCTTTGAGGTCTCATATATGCTCAAGCCACACCCAATGCCTCAAACTACTTCCTGTTGCCTTTGTGGCGAGATGTAGGACTCTCAGCTCCTTCTCCAGCACCATGTCTGCCTGCACACCACCATTTCTACCATGATAATGGACGAAACCTCTGAAATTGTATGTGAGCCACCCCAATTAAATGTTTTTCCATTATAAGAGTTGCCATGCGGCTCACAACATATATAATAGGATCTGATGCCCCCTGCCAGCAAGCAAAGCACTCATACATAAAATAGAGTTGCCATGGTCATGGTGTCTCTTCACAGCAACAGAAGTTGGTACCAGGGGCAGCGTATTTCTGTGATAGACCTGACCATGCTTCTGTTTGAAGGAATATGGATCTTGGGACCGTGGATTAGGAAAACAGTCGAATGCTGTAAGTACTGCTTAACGGGTCACTGCTGTGGGATGGTCTGTATGTCAAACATGTTGCTTATTGGTCAATAAATAAAACACTGATTGGCCAGTGGTCAGGCAGGAAGAAGTATAGGCGGGACAAGGAGGAGAGAATTCTGGGAAGGGGAAGGCTGAGGAGACACTGCCAGTCACCACCATGACAAGCAGCATGTAAAGATGCCGGTAAGCCACAAGCCATGTGGCAAGGAACAGAATTATAGAAATGGATTAATTTAAGATATAAGGACAGTTAGCAAGAAGCCTGCCATGGCCATACAGTTTGTAAGCAATATAAGTCTCTGTGTTTACTTGGTTGGGTCTGAGTGGCTGTGGGACTGGCGGGTGAGAGAGATTTGTCCTGACCATGGGCCAGGCAGGAAAACTCTAGCTACAGGTCACGCTTAGTAGGAGCGTGGAGGATTTGAACTGTGGGGGCTGGCTCAAGACGTTTCAGAGTGGAAGAATTTTAGTACGTTACCTAGAGAGCATTCTTACGATATTTTGGTGAGGAAGGTGGCTGCTTTTTGCCCTTGTCTGAAGAGTCTGATTTTGGATTAATTCTGTTGCCAGAGGAAGCCCTAAGACACACCTGGCCTAACAGGTGTGAGCAGATGGCCGTCTGCTTCGCTGTGTATTACAAGCTGCAGACCACACCACGCTGCTGTGACAGTTAGCAGACCTTTCACATTACAATCCAGGAGGCTTATAGGATTGGCTTTTTTAACGTCCCAACTCCAATGTTCTATCAGTTGTGCAGAACTGTTGATAGACTGCTCGTGTTTGGCTTTCGAACCAAGGGAACCGGACTCTGGATCACTCCACTGCTTTCTAGAGTCTGCTCACCCCACCAGGCTCACTTCTTCTTCCCCCGACATGCTCACACTGGGTTTCTTGAGTCTTGCAGCTTTCAGATGCATGGTGGGAACTTGGCACTTGACTGCTAGTCTACCTGGAGATGGGCACACAACTCCCAGTGTGACCAATTACCAGACAGTACAACCCACAACAAACTGCCAACAAATCAAAGTCAGCTGTCTGAGGTGACAGATGTCTCTACTGGCTAGTGGTCTGGATGCCATCTCAAATGCTTTCTGGGGAACGAATGGAGACGAGGTGGAATGGGGCTAGAGAGGAAGGCAATACAACGAGCTATCAGCACTTACACGCACCAACTGGGTGTCCCCTGACACGGTCAGTATGAAAGACATTACCTCCTGATGAGCCTGGCAGGGCCTGTCACTGGAGTTTGTCACAGCTGCTGACATCTCTCCTGAGGCACAGTTTCTCTTGTTAGCACCTGTAAGGCTGGGGACAGAGGCACACGGCGAAGAGGAAGCAGCAGGACCCTCACCCGGGCCACTCAGGGCCACGGACACCACGGAGCTGCATCGAGACCTGCTTGAATAGCTGTTCTTCGGATGGGACACTGAAACGAGACATGAGGACTATGTTGTGGTCACATGATGCATTTCACAGCGAGCAGTTTCGGGAGGAGAACTATCTGCGGGCTGGCGCATCGGCTCAGTGGGTAAAAGCACTTGCTGTACAAGCTTGACCAGCAGTTTGAAGCCCAGAACCCACGTCAGAAGAGAGAGAATCTACTCCACAAAGTTCTCCTGACTTTCACACATGTGTTGTGGCAAGCCACACCTTCCCACTAATAACAAATGTTTTAAAATGATCCACATGGCCGGGTGGTGGCGGTGGCGGCGGCGGCAGTCGCGCACGCCTTTAATCCCAGTACTCGGGAGGCAGAGGCAGGCAGATCTGAGTTCAAGGCCAGCCTGGTCTACAGAGTGAGTTCCAGGACAGCCAGGGCTACACAGAGAAACTCTGCCTCGAAAAAGAAAAAAAAAGGAAAAACAAAAACAAAAACAAACAAACAAATACAGACCATGTAACGGCCATAAGGAAAACCTATAAAATGGCTACCAAGAAGGAAAAGAAGTCTCCTCCTCCCAAACCCAAGGCTCGTGCAGAATTTTGAGACAAAGAGGACAGTCTCAGATCAAACCACACCCACCCTCCACTGATGCTTCTCAGCACCCTCTCAACCCCTGGCTGGAGTGCCAGCAGAGTAAACCTGGGAACCACAGGCCAGGCCCTATGTCCTGCAGGACAGATTTTACAAAGAAAGAAAGATGTAAACAAGCAAATCTCCGCTGAAGCCTTTTTTAAAAATGAATGATGTAAGGGAAAGATAATCAAGGTCAGTTAATTATAGACAGAACCCGTCTTGACAACAAACACTTATCTCAACAAATTTCTTTCTGCAAAAAAACCCAAATTCAATATTCCAATATAACTGAAAAATATTATTATTTTCAGTTCAAATGTCCTCAGGTATCATCGTCTGAAGCACTCCCTGATGTCTTCTTGGGCTAGGACAGGTTAACAGTCATTGCTCTCTCTTTTGTTTTGTAGCGCTGGGAGCAAACCCAGGCTGGGCAAGTGCTCCCCGCCCCCACCCCCAGTCTCAACACTGATTTCATCCTGAGAGGAAGAAGAGGGGAGGTTCAGAGCCTGATCTGTTATTAGTGTATGCCTACATACTCTCTTTGAGGCACAGTATCCCCTCCCACTTAAAAAAAAAGTTTTTATTTTGTGTGTGTGTTTAGCTTGAATGTATGTATGTGAACCATATGCCTGGTGCCCATGAAGGTCAAAAGAAAACACTGAATCCCTTGGAACAGGAGGTTCCAAGGATGGTTGTGTACTACCCTGTGGGTACCAGGAACTGAACTCAGGTCCTTTGTAAGAGCAGTAAGTGATCTTAACCACCCAGTCATCTCTCCAGCCCGAGAGAGACTTATTTTTATTTATGTTTGTGTATATGTGTCTGTGTGTGTACAAGTGCCCACAGAGGCCAGAGGAGGGATCACTGGGGCTGGAGTTATGAGTGGCTATGAGGCATCCAATGTGGGTTGTGGGAACTGAACTCTGGTCCTCTGAAAGAGCTATCTTTCCAGCCCCAGCTCTTTCCCACTTTTAATGCTATTAAGGGCCTATTACATGCCTAGCAAGGCAGGGATTATGATCTGTTTGAAGAAGAGTAAAATGATGTCCGGAATATCAATGCTGAAGCAAAGATTCGCCTCGGTCTGACTCCCGAGACCCCGCTCTTCACACTATCATACACCTCTCAACTCAGTAGAAAATAATAACAAAGCACTCTGCTGGGTGTTGGAGAACAGGGTCTATATATTCCCAGCACCTGAAAGTTGGAGGCAAGAGATTGGAAGTTTAAGGCCAGCCTTGGAGACTCAACAAGGCTGTAGCCAGTCTGGGCTCCAAAAAAACCCAAAAAGTATTTCATACTTCAGGAGTCCCTGCAGCCCCAGACTCCTAAGTGTCCCAGTGACCTTTCACACAAACGAGACCAGAGGAACTTAGAGCTCAGAGGAGGCAGTCAGCACGTCTGCCCACCACCAGAGGACAGTCTCCTTAGCGTTCTAGTGTCCGGAATCTCTCACCCTCTCACCTTGTCCAAATGAATCGATACTCTGTTTCAGAGTCTCCACATCACAGGTGAACCGGGCTACCCTTCCAAGATCTTCATCATATTTCCGCTCACTAACAAAGTGCTGGAGAAAAGACAGAAAAGCTTCCGGGTAAGAGACATTGTACTCAGAACCTAAAACACATACAAGTGAACAGTATTATCTTTATTTGTCTCATTTTTACTGCTTTAAAGTTTGTTAAATGACCATTATATTACCAGTGCTGAGTAATCAGACAAATTCATTCATTTTTAAGAGCCCTAAGATAAGCCTGATAGTTTTATGAAATGTTATTAATGGCCAACACCCAATGGTATAACCCCAAGGAATGGTAAGGAAGGAGAAAAAAAGGAATTTATAGCAAAGGATCATCTTCCCCCTGGGCGAGTCTCCACAATTCCATTCTGCACAGAAGCAGAGGCTGCCAGAGTGACCATAAGCTCCGACACTGATCCTGTTTAGTAGACGGTTTGTTGTCCTTTGGCAGGATCCACTGAGAACAGACGCTTGGTCTCCTGATCAAACCAATCCTGAACAGGATTTCAGAGTCTCTGAAATAGGAGCATTTTCTTGAAATGGAAAACCACTCATGTGGAAAGGCAACTCTGGAAACGAGACGTTTATGCTGCAAGTGATTTAATCCTTTTAAAGGCAGACTGAGGTGAGAAGTAACCAGCCCCTTGGATCAAAAGCTGACTACACACACTATGGAAACTACGGGATGAGAAACACGTCAGGAATGAAGCACTTCTGAGGATCTATTAAGTCAACCACGTCTAGGTGGCCAGGATCACCCCACACACACACCAGATAAGTAGATGAGAAAGGAAAGTTAAGAGCTCAGAGACAATCTGCAGCTGAACTCCTCCTCAGACCTCCTACTGGGGCAGTCTACTCCACTTCAAATGCATCGGAATTCTTGGAATGCATCCAGAAATACCAATAGGGAAAGAAGAGAGAAAAATTACCCTGAGACTTGACATCTAAAAATTCTGAGTACACTGCAGCTTAGGAAAGCGTGCAGGCCTCCTGTAATGGCGCTTTCAGACACAGAGGAGCTGTCTGATATTAACTCTGAAACAGATTCTAGGGTTTGTTGAGCCAGAGCCGTAACAGCAATGACAGACAGAAGGTACAATGATCTGGAACTGAGACATTTAAATCGCACAGCACCCACCTCGTACGTTAACAGCGTGGAGAGAAGCAGATCCTTAGTCAGCCTGCAGAAATATTTCTAGAAACCTCTCAGCCTCGTAGGAAGAAGAACAGATGAAGCCTCTGGGAGCTAGAATTCTCATCTAATTACACAGGGATTTCTGGTTTCTCCCAGACAGCTGAATGAGACTGACTGGCATCATCATGAGGGAAATATTCTATAAAATTCTGTAATGTGCTATTAGTTAACAGGAAATAGTAATTTTAAACCTACTTTTTTGGCTCTTTTACCCCAATCGTTTCTCATGGGAAGTGAGGGACAAGAGATGCTCAGCAGGTTTGTATGATCATTGTAAAAACGATGCCCGGAAGGCTCAGGGTTACCTCACACCTGTGTCTGGGCTTTCTTCGGGCCCTTGTAAGCCTCACGGGAAGCATTCCTCTCAAATATGTCAATGAAGTTCACGTGTTCATAAGAGCAGAAGTGAAAGCTTAGGAACAGAAAAGGTCATCTCCCACTCCCTCCTCAAAAAGCTTTCTGTTTATAAACAATGATTTAGAACACACTGCCCGTGGGTACCTACAAATAATCCAGCTTCTCTTAGGGTCACATGCTTAGTCTTACAAATACATTTTTTTTTTTTTTTTTTTTGAGACAAGGTTTCTCTGTGTAGTTTTGGAGCCTTTCCTGGAACTCACTCCCATACCCAGGCTGGCCTTGAACTCACAGAGGTCTGCCTTCCTCTGCCTCCCAAGTGCTGGGATTAAAGGCGAGCACCACCACCGCCTGGATGAAATACGTTTTTAAAATTATTTATTTTTACTTTATATGCAATACATTTTTGCCTGTCTATATGCATGTGTACTGCATGTGTGTCTGTTGCCCAGGGAGGCCAGAAGAGAGCACTGGAGCCCCTGGAACTAGAGTTACAGACAGTTGTGAACCACCACATGAGTGCTGGGATCTGAACCTGGGTCCTCTGGGAAAGCAATCAGTGTTAAAGATTACAGTATTTATCCTAAAAGTTTGATACGATGTAAAGCAGGCTGCTGAAGTATGAGAATCAGACATGGGGCGGCAAGAACAGGACCGAGGAGAACACAAAGACTCAAGTAAGCCTACTTCTGAAGGCTAAGCAACAGATGGCGGCTGCTCGGGCTTTACGGAAAATGGAACCGAAAAACAAGGCCAATCTGAGATTCAGCAGTAGGTCCAAAGACGTCAGGGTCCCCTGACAGATTTACTCTGAGGAATGGAGATGTTTCCTAAGACTTCCTACCTAGACAGCTGAGAGAGGACAGAACCATTTAAAGAAAACCAACTGGAAAGGGCCACGCTCGGAAGGGAAGTTCGCGGTTTAGCGTGTGCTGTGCAGCTGTGACTTCTGGAGAGCTGCTGCCCCTGAGAGTCAGCGAAAGGCAGAAAGGAGAAGGGAGTCTCACCTTGATGTCAGCCCTGAGTTCCACCAACTGCTCCTCTGACATGCGGACGGCCACATCTGTCATCTTCTTCAGAACCTCGGCTTTCTTCTGCCGGCCGAGCAGGATCTCCACTGTGGAGGAACAAGAAGCAAGATGCTTACGTACGCTGTGTTAAAGAGATACGGAAGGAAAGCGGCTGCCTGGAGCGTGCCCGGAGACAGCCAAGGGCCTACCTGCACACTCATCCAGAAAACAGAAATACCAAAGAGCTAGTTTCCACCTTAGGGGTCCCTGATGGCAGTTAAGACAAACATTTATGAATAACAAAGATTTCTAAAATCACTTGCCATTTCTCCTCTTCCTACCCCAATTTTCTTTTCTGAAAAGCATATAAATTAAGACAGAAACATATACATAACATTTGACACACACTTCATCTCCAGCAAGCGAGTACAGCAGCTCAGAGCACTAACAGCTTCCTATGCGTACTCCAATTCTGCCCATGTATGTACAGCACAGACCTCTCTACATAAGTGGAGTCTATAGAATACACCATCTTCTCTTTATCTCAGCACTGCTAGCCTGCTGTTCAGGTCTCACTCGGTCATCTACTCTACAGATATACCCCAATTATTCAGCACATCTACTAACGATAGTCCTTACGCTTTAAAAGCACCTGTTCCTACGGCTATGGTAAATAACAGACCAAAAAAAAAAAAAAAAAAGGCCCCTCCCATGGACAGTGGGCAAAGAAACCCTTAGGAAGCAGAGCTAGGGGCTGTCAGATGAATGACTCAAGAAACATCACCACCAGGCTAGGAATTGCTGCTCCTCTCTAGGAGGTTGTTTTGTGATAGCATTTCATTCTGTAGCCCAAGCTTGTCTGGAACTCACTAAGTAGACCAAAGATGGCATGGTAATCCTTTGCCTCAGCCTTCCAAGTACCGAATTCTACACATAAGCCATTATGCCCAGCTCTGTCCTGCAAGGTTTAATCTTTTTTTTAATGTATTTTTATTTTATGTGTATTGGTGTTTTCCCTCATGTATGTGTGAACATGTTGGGTTCCCTGGAACTGGAGTTACATATAGTTGTGAGCTGCCACGTGGGTGCTGGGAATTGAACCTGGGTCCTCTGGAAGAGAGCAGACAGTGCTCTTAACCACTGAGCCATCTCTGCAGCCCCTGATCATTGTTTTTCTAAGTGAGAATTTTTACTGTAATTTCCTCTTCTTTTTCTATCAATGTAACACAGAGGAAGGGACATTTTCTCTCGTTTTAGTTTATGGACCCAAGCCACGACACGCTGTATCAGGGCCTGATGAGAGCTTTAGTTATTCAGAGGATGTGGCCTTTCAGACAAAGGGACTAACCACTAGGCTTCGGAGGCTTTGCCATGGAGAAAACACTGGGGATATATTTATTCCATTTATTTAATAACTAATTTTTAGCTTTTTACTTTATAAACATAAACACATGAGTGTTTTGCCTGTATGTCTGTGCACTACGTTCATGCTCTCAGAGGCCCCAAGAGTCATTGCATTCCACGGAACTGGAATTATCAGACATTTATGAGCCACATGTGGGTGCTGGGAATTAGAGCCATGTCCTTTGCAAGAGCAGCCAGTGCTCTTTAACTGCCGAGCCATCTCTCCAGCCCCAAAAAGATGTGTTTATTTTAAAATAAAAAGGGTCACTGGGCAGCTGAAGCAGAGAACTGTGGCAAAGTCTGTTAGTCAAGTGAACATACATGCCCCTTCTCCTTTTCGTCCTCTCAAAAGTGCAATGTTAAGCCAGGTATGCTGACTCATGCCTGTAATCTGAATATTTGGGCAACCGAGGAAGGATTGTGATTTCAAGGCTAACCTGGGCCACATACTGAGTTCCAGGCTGGCCTCGATGCACAGCAAGACCCTGTCTTAAGAAGTCAAACCAAATTAAACCAAACCAAAATAAAAATGTTGAGTATCAATGTTCTTAGGTAAAAACCAATTCTGGCTTTGCTCCAGATGCGGTGGTTGTGTGGACAGTTCAGTGTTCAGCCACAGGTACGAGCAGAGACCCCAGGGTGGGGCATACTGGGAGGCTCTAGTTTAAAGCAGTGTAAAGAATCATGTGATGTCTACCTCTCCCTTACTGAATGCTTATGTGTTATCTTCTGAGCAGAGCACACTGTAAGGATGTCACGTTAGAGAAGCCCTGCTAACGGTGATTAACTCTCTCTGGACTTCTTACTTCACAGGAGAACAGTAATACATTTACCTAGGTCACTACCATACGCAGTCACTCCATACCTAACCGTCACCATACACAAGAGCTCAGCCGATGAAGCGCGTGCCTGGTAAGCATGAAGGTCTCTGGTTAAATCCCGAGACCTCAAGAAAGCCAGGCACAGTGCCCATGCACAGGGAGGCCAGATGAGAACCTTGGGTGTCGTTCCACACACCAACCACTTCTTTTCTTTCCTTTTTCCTTTTTTGGTTCTTTTCCAGACAGGGTTTTTCTCTGTGTAGCCCTGGCTCTCCTGGAACTCACTCTGTAGACCAGGCTGGCCTTGAACTCAGATCTGCCTGCCTCTGCCTCCCGAGTGCTGGGATTACAGGTGTGTGTCACCACTGAGAGGCCAACCACTTCTTCCCTCAAGGTCTCTCACTGGCCTAGAAGTCAATGGGTAGGTAACAGGGTTTCATTGCGTGTGCCACTACACCAGTCTGTAACGTGTTCTGGAGCCTGAACTCAAGCCCCTGTGCTTGCTGATGACGGAGCTATCTCCGAAGCCAACACTTCCTCTCACTCCTTCCTTCTGTCTGGGTTTGTGTGTTCGCATACTAGGGTTTGCCCACATGTATGCCTGTGGAAAACGTGTGCCTAGTGCCTACGGAGAGCAGAAGATGGGGCTCATACTGCCCTGGAACTGGAGCTCCAGTCAGCTGTGAGCCGTCATGTGGGTGCTGGGCATGAGCTCTGGTTTTTGTCAAGATCAAGCACTCTTAAGCGCCAAGCCAGCTCTCCAGCCCAACACCAATCTTCTCACAGCCACAAAAGATTTACTGGTCTAGCTCCCAAGAGCTCACCTGCCATTCACATCAACCGCAGTTCTCAGCCTCCAGCATTCTGGGATTTTTAATGCATAATTATAGTTTTCAAGATGGAGAAAATACATTTCGAAAGGATTTCAATTTTTTTAATTTAGTTTTATACGTGGGAGTGTTTTGCCTGTGGACCATGCGCATGCAGTGCCTCAAGAGGTCAGAGGGGGCCTGGGATCCCTTGGAACTGAAGTTACTGGGAGACAAGGTGCATGTCAGTGCTAGGAATTGAACCCGGGTCCTCTGGAAGAGCAACCAGTGCTCTTAACCATTGAGCTCTCTCTCCAGTCCCTCAATAAACACTTCCATACACATCATATGACTTGGAAAACCAAATTAGGGCTGAAAAAAATGGCTCAGAGGTTAAGAGCACTGGCTGGTTGCAGAGGACCCAGGTTTGAGTCCCAGCACCCACATCATGGCTTATAACTCTGTAATTCCAGTTCCAGAGATCTGAGGCCCTCTTCTGGCCTCCCTGGGCACAAGGCACACATGTGATGGTGCATAAATATATACATATATTTATGGAGCTCATGTTTCGGCTAGACTGGCTGAGACAGTGAGCCCTTGAGATCTACTTGACTCTGTGCCCAGTTCTGAGGTTCCAGACCCAGGCTACCACACTCAGCTTTCAGGTGGGTACCGGGATCTGAACTCAGTGCCTCCCGCTTCTGCAGCAAGCACTTCCTTTACCCCACAGCTCATCTCTCCAGCCACTTTCCACCTCACTGTTTGAGACAGGGTGTCTCACTGGGATCTAGGTCTCACCAACTGGCTATATTGCCTGGCCAATAAGTTCCAGGTATCTGTTTCCTCTTCTCCAGAGCTGGGGTTACAGATGTGTGCCATCATGCCCAGCTTTTAATGTGGCTACTGGGGCTTCTAACGCATGTTCATGCTAGAACAGCAAGAACCATACAGACTAAGCCGTCTTCCTAACTCCCCAACAGACACACACACACACACACACACACACACACACACACACACCATTTGTTTGTATGTATACATATTTGTGTATGAATGTTTTGCCTAGGACTAGTGAGATGGCTCAGCGGTTAAGAGCACCGACTGCTCTTCCAGAGGTCCTGAGTTCAATTCCTAGAAACCACACAGTGGCTCACAACCATCTACAGTGGGATCTGATGCCCTCTTCCAGAATAAAGGTGTACACGCAGATAGAGCGTTTATATACATAAAATAAGTAAATAAATCTTAAAAAAAGAAAGAAAAGAATGTTTTGCCTGAGAAGGTCTGTCTGTTCACCCTGTGCATGCCTGGTGCCCATGGTGGTCAGAAGAGGGCATCAGATCACTTGGAACTAGAGTTTACAGGTGGTTCTTAGCTACCATGTGGGGTCTGGGAATAGAGCGCAGGTCTCCCACAAGAGCAGCCAGTGTTCTTAACTGCTGACCCATTGCTCCAGCCCCTGAAAGATCTATTTTTAAAAAGGACCTTCTCGCCGGGCGGTGGTGGCGCACTCCTTTAATCCCAGCACTCGGGAGGCAGAGGCAGGCAGATCTCTGTGAGTTCAAGGTTAGCCTGGTCTACAGAATGAGTTCCAGGAAAGGCACCAAAACCACACAGAGAAACCCTGTCTCGAAAAACCAAAAAAAAAACCCAAAAAACCTTCTCCTCAAAAGTAAAGACTGTGTCTCTCACTAGTTTAGCTGATCTGAACCTTGATCTTGTGAAAGATCAAAGGACAAGAACAGGCAGGCTGCTGTAGCTGTGAGATTTAGAGACCTC
This sequence comes from Peromyscus nudipes, assembly GCA_902168325.1. Lineage (NCBI taxonomy): Eukaryota > Metazoa > Chordata > Mammalia > Rodentia > Cricetidae > Peromyscus > Peromyscus nudipes. Next base: position 16,391 of record CABHPH010134549.1, on the reverse strand, counting down.
AAGACGCACTATTTCACGCACATGCAGTCTTATTTCTGAGAAACAGGAGACAGAAGCCCTGCTCCATTCTCAACATGTCCCTTAAAATGGACCCAACTAACCTCTGCTCAGTATTTTCACGGTGTCTCTTTCTTCCTATGGCTGTGGTCACAGGCACAAATAACCTAATGTAGTATCCCTAGTCTTACTAGTTTGAGGTTAGGTTAAAAGAAACAACCTTCCTAAGTAAGTATGGCATTCAATGCATGAAGATCAATCCACCACGGCCCAGTGAAATGGCTCAAAGGGGTGAAACACCCACCATGCAAACCCGACAACCTGAGGCCGATCCCTAAATCCCATGGTGGAAGAAAGACCAATTCCTTAAAGCTTTCTCATGACCTCCACACTGTGCTGCACACCTGCACTCAAAACCACAACCAGGTTTCCAGTTCTTCCATGAAAAGCCACACAAATGACCCAAGTTAGACTTCATTCCTCCAGTCTGTTTTAATATGCACTCATGGCATCTTGAATGCCCCTCCCCTACTTGCTGATTACAGACACTGAACGAGAATTATCCTAAAATGGAAAAATAAAAGAAATTCCATGAGAGCAGATGACAAGAACAGACACTCAACTGTGGAGGTGTGGTGAAGTGTCCTCTGCGCATCCTAATGTTTGAGCTTTATCAAAAACGAAACACCAAAACAAAGCCCAGAGAAAGGTCTACTCACTAGAAAGAAAAGGGAAACAAAAGGAAGCCCAGACACCTGTAGGTGCTTTATTTTCCTAAGGTCGATGCTATGGCAGCAGCACCATGACACAGTATCTGCAGATTAAATTCTACACAGAGAATGCTAAAAATCTGGGAAAAATGTAAAAGATTCTTACCAAGAATTACTGTGTCAGCACAGTACAGCTGCTCAAGGCTGACTAATCAAATTTATAAACTCATTTTTTGTTTTACTGGTAGTACTTAATACATAAACTATAACTATAAATGTTCATTCTAAACTCTGACAGAGAGGCAGAAACCTGCTGTTTGTCACTATGTAAACCAGGCTGTCCTCAAACACACCGAGATTGGCCCGTCTCTGCCTTCTAAGTGCTAGCATTAAAGGTGTGTGCCACCATGCCCCTGGCTCAGTAATAGCTTTAAATATCAATTGTCTTACTTGCTTCAGCTTTCACTTTGTCCATTTCAGCAAGCAATGCCACTTCTCGATCCATTAAACTAGGAAAAAAAAAGATAAAGAAAAAAGGGTTAGATGAGGAACTCAAATACCAAAATAGTATATAATTAATACTGGGGAAAGACTAGCACATTTGTTCACTAAACCATACTGCTAAGAAACAATGTATGGACCACATGAAAGTCTAACCTTGTATTCACAACAAAGAATATTTAAAGATTCTCAAGAAAACAAATGGATCCCACTCCACTTGTTCCATGTAATACGGCGAGCAAGGCATTAAAATCCAGGATAGATCCAGCAGATGGCAGTATCAAGTCACACAAAAGTTCTTAGTTATGCTAATGCAAGTACTTATGGAAATTATTTCCATAACTTTTATATTTTGGTTTATCTTTTAAAAACATATGGTCTCACTGTGTATCCTTAACTGGTCTGGAACTCTATGTAGACCAGGCTGGCCTCAGCTTCTCAAATACTAGGATTAAGGTGTGCACTGAGCTTGGTTTATACAATTTGAAAATTTTGCTTCTAATTTTACCAGGCACTATCTCTTTCCGTAAGGGCTATAGAAAGTTGTTCAAGATTAGGATCTATATATTCAACATGTGAACACTGTACTGTTGCATCCAGTTCAATGGCACTATAATCCTTAGCATACAGAATAGTCCAAGCTGGTTTCTGATACAAAATTTAGTGATAATCAGAAAAGATGGAATTAAAAGTTTCTTATAGATTTTTCCCTTCCTCCGTGTTGGGGACCAGACCAAGGGCCTTGTGTAAGTGGGGCACGTACTCTATTTCTGACTTCTTTTTCTTTCCTTGCAGAGCTAAGGGGGAGCACGGGGCCTTGTGTGTGCTAGGCTAACATACTCCCAGATCTTGTTTTTGTAAGACAAAGTCCTGATGACATTCAGGCTGACCTTGAACTCATTATTCTTTGGTTTCAGCATCCCAAGTGCTGGATTACAGGTGTGTGTTGCTAATCCTCAATTTAGTTATTTATAGTTATTGATTTACATGTGTATGTGTATATAGACCGTCAGAATCAGTGGACAGGAGTTCACTCTCTCTGCCACCGTGTGGGTCCCATCTAGAACTCAGGCTGTCAGGTGTGGTGACCCCTTCACTATCTGAGTCATTCCATCAACTGGAGATTTCTCCTTCTCAATAAGGTATGGCGACACACGCCTTTAATCTCAGCACTCTGGAGGCAGAAGTGAGTTCAAGGCCAGCCTGGCCTGCAGAGTGAGTTCCAGGACAGCTAAAGCTACACAGAGAAACCCTGTCTTAAAAAACCAACCAAGCCGGGCGGTGGTGGCGCATACCTTTAATCCTAGCACTTGGGATGCAGAGCCAGGCGGATCCCTGTGAGTTCAAGGCCAGCCTGGGCTACAGAGTTGAGTTCCAGGAAAGGCGCAAAGCTACACAGAGAAACCCTGTCTCGAAAAAACAAAAACAAACAAACAAAAAAACAAACAAACAAACAAACAAACAAACAAACAAAAAAGTATATGGCTCTAAAGTTAACAGAAATTCTATTCTTCTTTCTGACTGTAAAGGCAATTATACACACACACACACACACACACACACACACACAAAACCATTCAATTTACCTCACTATGTAATTATGTTAGCACAAAGTAGTTAATACCAAGACTACACTTGTGAGAAAGACACTAATGTACAGAGCAGGATCGTTCCTCAAGGAACAAATCCTTCACAGAAAAGTGCCAGAGAACGCCAGTCTGATGATTATGCACACTAATAAACACACTTGTAACTAAACAAATTTTGGTGGCAAATTAATCCCAAAGCACCAGACTGAAGAGAAAAAAACGTCGATCCTGAGGTGGCCATACTCTGCTGTGAAACACTTCCCACCTTGGCAGTGTGCTGGAGAACCCCAGAAGCCTTTGGAATACCCAAAAGCCATAACCAGGACAGAAAACTGCCAGGCCTGCAGCTTGACGCTGCCACCGTCCCGTTACCAGTTCATCTTAGGACACTCTGTGCCTACCGGATGACAAAGTCTTTGCCTTTGAAAAAGCTTAGAAAATAATGAATAAAGATTTCAGAAAATGAGCGTTTCACATCTCATGGTCTTCACTGTGAAAAGGAGAGTTGTGCAGGATGTTCTACCAACCTTTCTTGTGGACATATGAGGGAGTAAACTGTGATGACATTCTTTCCACTGTAACAATGAATGCTATTCATTGGTTTCTTGACTCATTCACTGGTAAGCACAAAAAAATTCATAGTACATTGACTAGCAATTCAGTATTAAGAAAATCTCTCTTACATTCTAAGAGACTTGAACTTTTGCTGGACTTCACAGCCGATTAATAATACACTCCAGGTCACTTAAGACTTTAGACTGAGAGCTTGCTGTCTACCCAGTCTGTTTGTTTTTTAACCTGCCTTTAGGAGAACAATGTGATACCCAACTTTACTAGCCTTGGGCTTCCCAGTAGTCAGCTTTACAACCTAAGTTAATGCATCACTGTAATCTTAAACTATCAATTCTTTCGTTCACCTGACCTGGAGTAATGCATGTGGATCATTTGCTGAGAGCAGCAAACGCAGAGGCTGAAAGCAATCTTATAAAATAGATATCCACCATAAATGTTGGACATATTCATGGAGAATGTTGAACACATTTGGTTACTATTTGATTACACACAATGACATCTGTAATACCGTCTGTCATCTGGGTGAGCTGGTGTCAATGACTCAATCCCTTGTAAAACTCTTTAAAAAAGAAGATTTCTATAAAGTATCCTTTATTTCTTCTGCATGTGATGCTTTCTATACTGTTCAACAGAGGAGAGCAAAGCCCTCTCAGGGACAGACACACATACACACACCTCTTTTTATATACTTTTATTATATGAATGCTTTGCCTTGTATGTATGTCTGTCTGTCACAGGTGCCTGATGACTGTTGAGGTCAGAAGAGGACATCAGATCCTGGAACAGGAGTTACAGGCAGAAGTGAGCCACTCTGAGGGGGCTGGAATCAAACCTGGGTCCCCTGAAGGAACCCTGGATTCATCTCTCCAGCCCCCTTGGGCTCACTCTTGATTAAGTGACACCAAGGACAAGTGCTTTGGTTTCTTTTCTTAATGAGACACCAATACATTATTAATCACTAATGTGTTTAATCCATGCAACTGACAACATTACAAAGTTCTTTTATAGCAGGGTGGCGGTGGTGCACACCTTTAATCCCAGCACTTGGGAGGCAGTGCCAGACGGATCTCTGTGAGTTCGAGGCCAGCCTGGTCTACAGAGCAAGATCCAGGACAGGCACCAAAACTACACAGAGAAACCCTGTCTCGAAAAGAAAACAAAAACAAAAACTTTTACATTTTCTATCAAAGACCAATAAAAACTTAATAAAGGCTTGTCATCCAAGTCTGAGGACCTGTATTCACCCAACAGAATCCAGGTGCAAGTGCTGGTAACACACACTTCTAACTCCAGGCTGGGGAGACGAGCTTTAGCAGATGCCTGGGGCTTGTTGGTCAGCCAATCTAGCTTAATTAGTGAGCTCTATGCCAGTGAGAGACCCCTCCTCAAAAGGAGGTGGATAAAGCTGGGTATGGTGGCACACACCTTTAATCCTAGTACGCTGGAGGCAGAGGCAAGCAGACTTCTATGAGCTCAAGGCCAGCATGGTCTACACAGCAAGTACCAGGCTAGCTAAGGCTACATATTGAGACCATGTCTCAAAAACAAAACAACCCTCCCCCAATCAAAAACATACATACATACATACATACATACATACAAACAAACATACATACATACAAACATACATACATACACACATACATACATACACACATACATACATACATACAAACATACATACATACATACACACACATACATACAAACATACATACATACACACACACATACATACATACACACACACATACATACATACATACATACACACACACATACATACAAACATACATACATACATACATACACATATACAAACAAAAGAAGGTGGATGGGAGCTGCAGAGGTGACTCGGAGAATAAGAACACTGGCTGCTTTTGCAGAGGACCAGGTTCAATTCCCAGCACCCACAACTATTCATAACTATTTATAGTTATAGTTCACAACTATTCCAGGAGATCCAATGCCCTCTTCTGATCTCCACAGGCACCAGACAGACGTACATGCAGGCAAAATATTCATGCACATAAAATAAATCTAAAACATTTTTTTAAAAAGATGGTTGGGATTCCTGAGGATGAATCTTGAGGTTGCTTCCTGGCTTCCACATGTATGTGCACACATACACTCTCCCACACACAAACACATAAAGGCATTTCAAAGAGCAATGAAAAGGAGCAATTACTTCTTTTTGTTTGTCATGTTGCTACGGCAACATCTACTGAACTATCTTGGCGTTGGCTCAGAGTAAATGGGAATGGAAAACAGAGCTTGATCAGTATTTGTAACTTCTCATTAAAGATCCTGCAACTCTTTTAGGATATGAAAATAAACATTAAAGTTAGTAACACCTCTCATTAAAAGCTCCTGACACGATGGTTTTACGGCTGTGAAGGATGTGCTCTTCTTAGGTCACTCATTTCAAGCAAAGAACTCAGGGCAGACTGTTATGACCTCTGCGATTTCCAAATAGTCCTACCAACAAATACACATAGCCAATATAGACCACTGTTTTATCTTTTTAAATTTTCTGTTTTTTTGAAAGTTTTCATCATAGAAAATTGGAGAAGTATGTTTAACATAACATAAACAGAGAAGAGTAGAAAGTTAAAATCAGCTGGGCATTGGTGGCGCACGCCTTTAATCCCAGCACTCGGGAGGCAGAGCCAGGCGGATCTCTGTGAGTTCGAGGCCAGCCTGGGCTACCAAGTGAGCTCCAGGAAAGGTGCAAAGCTACACAGAGAAACCCTGTCTCGAAAAACCAAAAAAAAAAAAAAAAAGAAAGTTAAAATCAGAACATCAGAAAGGTTAGGTATTGGATAAGAAGAGGCTTTTTTTTTTTTTTACAATTAAAAACAATAATTTACTGTAATTCAACTTTCTAAAACAGAAATTTAACTAGAATTTCCTATCTGTTGCTGAGCTAAACAGTGGTCCCAGTATGTAATGGTGGCTGAGATCCATTGCCCATGGTGTGAATAGTTCTTAGATATCATAAATGCATTAGATATCAGAATGAGCTCTCAGAGAATGATAAAAGGCTCATTCAGGCTATCAGACTTTCCAAGACTTTGCTCACCCCAACACCTCAGGCACTAGGCTTTCCTCAGGCTCTCCTCAATAGCAGTATGCCACACAGCATTGGGGAGGCTGTGAAACGGCTAATGCAATTTGCTCAACACTGCTGGGACCCTGCTTGGAAAGACTAGGTCTTATAAAGCTTGAGCCCTTACACAGTGCACAATTTTTATTTTTCTTTTTTTTTTTTTTTGGAGACAGTGTTTCTCTCTGTAGCTCTGGCTGTCCTGGAACTTGCTCTAGAGACCTTGAACTTAGAAATCTGACTGCTTATGCCTTTGCCTCCCAAGTGCTGGGATTAAAGGCATGCACTACCACCCAGCCTGGTGTCGATAATTTCTGCATCTTTTCTTTAATCATGAAATATGCTTTGTAAGACTGGTCACTCTTACTAGGGACACCGATGGCTGGTGGTCTCTACCTCCTCCCTCCCTCTAGGACTTCGTGTAGCACTGCAACTGCTTAGCTTTCTTTAAAGCTTTTACATAAGTCATGCTGAGTAGCTGCTACTGCAGCATCACCACTGGCGTCTCTGAGATACAGTCTGTGCCTGTCATTTCAAGCAAGGTCTTTGATTGATTTCCCTAACATGAAACTATTCATTTGGAGTCTAGCCTTGCCTTCAGTAGTTCCTTGGTACCAAAAATAATGATCACTTGTTTATGGTTATTGCATTAGAAAAACAGTATTTTAAATACAACTGTGGTAATTCTACAGCTAATTATATAACAGGATAACACTGTTTATTATAAAATGATAATAATAAACCACTTAGTAATAGTCTCAGGTAATATTTTTACTTGATTTTACTTGCTCAAAACTTAAAACACATTTACTCTAATACATCTGCAAATCAAAGCAGAAATTGAAACAAAGCCAATGAAAACAATCTTTTTTTCCTTTTAAGACTTTATTCTTCCCATTTTAAAGCAAATAGGAATTAAAAGAGAAATAGCAATAGTGGTTTTTATTATTTATTTATTTATTTATTTATTTATTTATTTATTTATTTATTTATTTATTGAAACAGGGTCTCTCTACATACTTCTGGCTGTCCTAGAACTTACTATGTAGACCAGGCTGACCTCAGACTGACAAGATCCTCCTGCCTCTGCTTGGATCAAAGGTGTACGCCACCATGCCCAGCAACAGTTAAGTGCATGGGTGTTTTGCCTGCATGTGTGTCTGCAGACCACCTGAGTGACTGGTGCCCTTGGAGGGCACAAGAGAGCTTAAGATCCCCTAGGACTGGAATTACAGATGATTCACAGATGAATCCGGTATGGAATCATCTGTACAGGTGCTGGGAATTGACCCTGGATCCTCTGGGAAAGCAACAAATGCTCTTAGCTGCTGAACCATCTTTCTAGTCCCCAATAGTTTTATTAGCACAGAATGAATGGCGTTTCCTATGGCATTTCCAAGCCTCCACATCCCTAGCACTGACTTTACTGGAGAACATTCATTCTCCTGCGCTCAGAACAAAATGGACCACCTAGGGAGTGAGAGCCACTGAGCAGACCAACTGCAGCAAAACCAAACTCTGGAACTAACGTACAGTAAACCTCACAATTGTGAAATTCTAATGGTTCTTTTCGTATGGAGGCTTTTACAGAGCATGTGGACACGACTTCCATGTTTCTTTACTTTCTTGCTTTCTTTTCATTAGCTAAAATTTCTTATATTTGTGTGTGTGTGTGTGTGTGTGTGTGTGAATATACACATGTATCGGTGGCTGTGGAGGCCAGAAGAGGGCATCCGGTACCCTGGAGCTGGAGTTACAGGCAGTTGCAAGCACCTCACTGCAGGCAGAGGCACTGAACTCTGGTCCCCAACAAGACCAGGAAACACTTTTAACCACCGAGCCCATCTCTCCACCCCTTTTATTTTTTCAGATAAGAGTTTGGCTATGCATCCCTGGTTAGCCTTGAATTCACAGCAAGCCTTCTGTTTCAACCTCCTGACTTCTGGGTTTACAAGCATGTGCCACCATGGCCAGATGATTTTATATTTCAGTTCTCAGAAACAGCTTTTAAAAAGTTTTAACTTTCCTTTCCACTCTTTTTCAACAGGTTCAATCAAAACCAGCCAAAGTTGTTCACACCTGTAATCAATTACAGTACTCAAGCTCTGAGGAGGACCAGTTTGAGGCCAGCCTAGGCTACACAGCAAGACCACATGACTGAATGGTTGTATTTTTATTTTATCATCTGCCAAGGAAAATAAGCAGCTGTAGTCTATACTACCAAGAAGTCTGTGGCTAGGTTTCTAGCTAAGGAAAATGGCTGGAGTGTTAACATACATGGTGAGTGACTGCCTGGATTTTCATTTGAAATCACCATTTGTTTTTTGTGCAACTTCTTTATGGAACAATGACGTCCACATTGAAGGCTCCAGAAACAGAGGAGAATGTGTGAACTAGTAAGGGGAAGCAAACAGGGACCCTTGTTAAGACACAGAAAATCAAAGTGTTTTATATGTACTTTGCAGTGAGTAAGTATTAATACCAGGAATGACTTTTGGATTTCATAGAAAATACAAATTATCTGTTAAGACAAAAAAAATTATGACTTCTATTCTAAAAAAAAATTATAATTTATGGGCAATGTAGTAAAAAAAACAAGAGGGAATAATGTAATCTTTAAACTTTTATTGTATTTATTTAGTCTGTGTATCAGAGGTTGACTTATGGGCATTAGTTCTCTGCTCACACTATTTGGGTCCTAGGGAGTGAGCTCAGGTCGTAAGACTTGGCAACAAGTGGTTTTACCTTCTGAGTCAACCCACCAAGCCCATCAATGTTTTTAATTTATTTATTTTAATCTTTGTGTATGATTGTTTGGATGGCAAGTATACATGTGCACCACGTGCGTGCCCGGTGCCTGCAGAGGTCAGAGAGAGCATCGGGATCCCTGTAACTAGAGTTATGATGGTTGAAAACCATCATAGGAGTGTTGGGAACTGAACCCTGGTCCTCTGCAGGAGCAACAAGTGCAATTTCTGAGCCATCTCTCCAGTCCCCCCAACCCAACTTGAGGGTCTCATATGACCCAGGCTGGTTTTCAAGTTGCTATGTATCCAATGATGATCTTCCTGTCTCCATCCACCAAGTGCCAGGATTACAGACATGTGCCACTATGCCTGTTTTATACATAAAACAGTGTTGGGGATTAAATCCTTGGTCTCCGCATGTCAGCCAAGCACTCTAGTACCTGAGCTGCATCCCATTCTGGGTTTTTTTGTTTTTTTTGTTTTTTTTTTTTTGTTTTTTGAGAAAGGTTTCTCTGTGTAGCTCTGGCTGTTCTGGAACTCGCTCTGTAGACCAGGCTGGCTTTGAACTCACAGAGATCCGCCTGGCTCTGCCTCCTGAGTGCTGGGATTAAAGGCGTTCACCACCACCTCACGGTCCATTCTGTCTTCTTAAGGCAGAGACTAGACATAGATTCCTCGGGCAAATGTTCTCATTCATTTGGTTCTGACTTTGCTCTTCTCTTCTGTCCCCACCTCTAGCTCTTCCTCGCCCTTCTGCAGGCCTCTGGGTCTTTCCTCAATGCAGTGCCCTACGTCTACCTTCAGAAACTGTCGTGCTTCCTCCCCAGTTCTGATAATGATTCATTCCTTCCAAAGGAATGAATTCAAATATTGAATCTGCAGAGATTCAAATATTGGATCTGCATCTTGTGGTATCATATATTTATTTGTGCTAGTTAGTTTTGTCAATGAGATCCCTGGAAAAAAAAAAAGATCTCAACTGAGGAACTGCCTCCATCAGACTGGCCTGTAGATATGTCTGAAGGCATTTTCTTGATTGCTAACTGATGAAGGAGGCCTAGCCCACTGTGGGCCATATTGCCCCTGGGCAGGTAGTCCAGGGTTGTATAAGAAGGATGGCAAAATGTGAACCGCGGAGCCAGTCTGTAATCAGTGATTCTTCATAGTGCCTACTTCCGTTCATGCACTGGCTTCTCTCAGAGAAGAACTGTGAATTGGGGCAAATAAAGCAAATAATCTTTCTCCCCCAGCTTGGTTTTGGCCAGCGTTGTCACAGAGATAGAAGGAGACAAGGACAGCCAGCGTTCCTAATAGGAATTTTCACAGATGGTTAAGAGACCTTTGAATGTTGGGGTTTCATAAAACTAAACTATTTTTATTCAAAAAGGAACCCTAGCATATCTTCTGTTGGCTTTTTGTAGCCAACACACTGAATGGCAATCTTCCACCACACACCACACCTTCCAGGATGCATTTACTCTACATCCTGCTTCCTTAATAGTCTTAAACTTAAGCCAAGTAACTACTCCCACAATGTAAATTTTATTGATTAAAAGAAAAGTAAAGCTGGATCTAGAAATGATTATTACTTAAGCCATCTTAAGGAAGGATAGACTTTAAATTTAGAAACTAGAATTCTGATTTTACTTTCCTTCAGGTATGGGTCAGCTTTTAGAATCTTATTGTTGCAAATCTGTTAGAATCCTTTATTTTTCTTTGACACTGTAACAGACACAAATGTGACTTTCTAATTGGCATTAATTCCAAGCTGTTTGGTGCCAAATGCAGTTAGCTCGCCTGTCCATTACATCCTGAACTAACAACTACAAGGTGCACGGAAGAAGGCAGCTTTTAAAGCTTCATGAGCCTAAGAAGGGCCCAGCAGGAAAGGGCAGGGAATCTCTGTCCTCAAGCTCAACTGGCCTGGTTGTTGGCCTGTTGATCAATACTAAACACAGTTCCCAGGAAGGAAACCATTTCACCTGTGTTTATTGAAGGAGGGCTCTCCTGGCTGCATTCCAAGACAGCAGGAACTCACAAATCTCTCTCAGAGGTGTGTTTCCTGGCTTAGGCTTGCTGAATGGAATCAGGATCTGTGGCTGGGTAAGCAGTAAACTGGATGATCTTAAGAGACTAGAGACCTATCAAAGCGAAGTTGTGATAAACTATACTTAGCTCTGTTTTTCCAAATATGCCACTAAAATGGTAAGACTCTGTACAAGACACATGGCGTTTCATCCTTGCAGATGTTCAGAACAGGGGTACGTCGGTTCCCCGGAAGTCACAGCGAAAACAGTTTGGGGAACTGGCTGGACTCAGCTAGGGTCACAGATGAACGCATCAAGTGGGGAGAGTGGCACCAGTTCACATAGAAGAGGAATCTGAGTTTGGAGACAGTGAGCAATTTGGCAGGACAAAGATGTACAGCAAGAAAGAGGACACGACGTGATATTCCAGCGACAAAACTGAGAGGCGGAAACTGGGGCTCCAGGGAAGGTCAGACTAGGAGGTGAACCAGCTCTGAAACAGTACTTTCTTGGAGCTGGGCAAGTGGCCCAGGCTTTAAAAGCACTTAGAAGGCTGAGCATGAGGACCACAGGTTTGAAACCAGCCTGGACTACGTAGGAAACCCTCTCTTAAAACACCTCCTCACACAAACACACAAGTACTTTTTGGTTGTAAGGACAATGTTTTGGAAGAGTTGTTTCATTTTTATTACCTCACTCTTTTTTCAATCCCAGAGACAAGGCGGACTGAGGGAACCCACAATCACAATCCTCTCTGCCCAGGCCCTCCATCTACTGTGGCACACAGGGAACAAAGAGATGTGGTCAGGCAAAACCCAAGGGAACAGCCCATGGACCATTGACAACTGTGGAAAGCAAGGCTCTTCTCATCACTCACTATGAACCTCAGTGGTTCTTATAGAAGGAGAATGTATAGACCTAAACCCGTAAGTCCCCAAATGGCCCGTCTCCCTGATATTTTCTTTTTTAAAATTGTATTTATTGCCAGGCGTTGGTGGCGCACGCCTTTAATCCCAGCACTCGGGAGGCAGAGGCAGGTGGATCTCTGTAAGTTCGAGGCCAGCCTGGGCTACCAAGTGAGCTCCAGGAAAGGCGCAAAGCTACACAGAGAAACCCTGTCTCGAAAAACAAAAAAAAAAACAAAAAAAAAAAAAAAAAAATTGTATTTATTTGTGTGTCTGTGGGGTAGGGGAGGCGGGAGGTGCATGCCATGGTATACTTGTAGAGTCAGAGAACAGCTTTTGGAAGATAATTCTCTCCTTCAACCATGTGAGTCCGAGAGCTCCGACTCAGGTAGTCGAGCTCGGAGGTAAGCACCTGTTGAGCCATCCTGCCAGCCCTTTCTTGACGTTTTTGAAAATTTGGTCCAAACCATTCTTTAAAAAAGCATCCCTTGAAAATACGACTCCTAGCTGGGAGGTGGTGGTGGTGCATGCCTTTAATCCCAGCACACAGGAGACAGAAGCAAGACAATCCCTGAGTTCGTGGTCAGCCTGGTCTACAGAGCAAGTTCCAGGCCAGCCAGTTCTACGCAGAGAAACCCTGTCTCAAAACACCGAAAAAACGAACAGAGAAACAAAATAACCGAATAAAAAAATACAATTACCCAGAAAAGAGCTATGTTTAAACACATACCACCTTATATCTAATTAAAACAGCTTTAATATACCAGCATAAATTTCTTCCCAAGAAGGATTCAATGATCAAACACATTTGATGAAAAAAATATAGTGTAAGTTCCCCCTTTTAGTTCATAATGCAGATTAGAATCGGAAAGCACTGAGGTTCAGTGTTAAACGTTTTTTAAAAAAGTATTTTCTTAGTCAGGAAGTGGTTTTAATCCCAGCACTCAGGAGGCAGAGGCAGGCAGATCTCTGTGAGTTCAAGGCCAGCCTGGTCTACAGAGCGAGTTCCAGGACAGCTAGGGCTACACAGAGAAACCCTGTCTCAAAAAACCAAATAAATAAATGAATGAATGAATGGAGGGAAGGAGGGAGGATGTGTTTTCTGGTGTCTGGGGAGGTAGCTCAATGGGTAAGAGCGCTTTCTCTGCAACATCAGGGCCTGAGTTTGAATCCCCAGCACCACACAAGAGACTAAGCATGGCTGCACATGTGTGTAACCCCAGCATTGAGGGGTAGGGGTGAAGAAGGTGGATTCTGAGAGCTAGCTGGCCAGCCACCTAGTATAAAAGGAAAGTTGGGGGCTGGAGAGATGGCTCAGAGGTTAAGAGCACTGACTGCTCTTCTAGAGGTTCTGAGTTCAATTCCCAGCACCCACATGAGGGCTCACAACCATCTGTAATGAGATCTGGCGCCCTCTTCTGGTGTGCAGACATTCATGCAGTACAGAACACTGTATACACAATAAATAAATCTTAAAAAAAAAAAAGGCAGCAAACTTAGGACCAGTCAGAGCTCCTGTCCTAAGGCAATGTTTCCGTGACATGATTACACATACTGCCCTGTTCTAGCCTCCACATGCACCCTCACTCACACGTGTACACCACACTCCCCTCCACACACACACACACACACACACACACACACACGAAGTCTTTTCAAGGGAGCTGGCTCAGGGAGCAAAGCACTCACAACACAAGTGTGAGCACCTCTGTCTGACTCTCCAGAACCCAGACAGTCAGACACGGGCAGCACCTGTCATAACCCCAGGGTTCCCATGGTAACATGGGAGGCAGAGACAAGAGAACTCCTGCAAGTTCTTGGACCAGCCAGCTTGGTGGCTGCAGGGGCAAACAGGAGACCAGTTTCACCAAGGTGAGAGAAGAGGATCACTGCACCAACGCCTGAAGTCGTCCTCTGACCTCCACACATGCACCTTTGCACTCCAAGTACACACGCACGCACGCACGCACGCATGCATGCACACAGTATTTTCAAATCTCTGTACCAAACCTGCTTTTCCCCAACAGAATACAAACTAGTGCATTTTAAGAAATGAGTCCAAGCCAGATGGTGGTGGCGCACGCCTTTAATCCCAGCACTTGGGAGGCAGAGCCAGGCGGATCTCTGAGAGTTGAGGCCAGCCTGGTCTACAGAGTGAGATCCAGGAAAGGCGCCAAAACTACACAGAGAAACCCTGTCTCGGAAAAAAAAAAAAAAAAA
>CABHPH010134548.1:0-16644 GCA_902168325.1 Peromyscus nudipes | reverse complement strand
GTGGTGGTGGTGGCTGCCCTAGAACTACCTGTGCAGACCAGGCTGGCCTGGAACTCACAGAAATCCACCTGTCTCTGCTTCCCAAGAGCACTGGGATTAAAGGCGTGCGCCACCACCAACAGGCCCACAAACCCTTTCTTAACCCCTTGCTTTCTGATACATCGAGCATGCAAACAAGCCAGTGTTCTCAAAGAAACTGAGCTGATAGAATGTACTAAGAAAGCTAAACATCAGTAAGGGATTTATTAAATATACAGAGTACAATAATCCAACCAAGAGGAATTCCTCACAGGTGCACGCAGCTGCTTGGCCTCTAGTTACTTCCAAATGTAGTCAAATTGACAACCGAGATTAGCCATCACATTGCCTTTCAAAAGCTAGACTTGTAAGAATCCATGTATTTGGCTTTCCACCTACAGTCTCAAAAAGGGGTTTGTGAGCCTGTTTTGAAAATTTAAAAAGCAAAAGATAAATGAAAACATTTTCCTTTTCATTTCCAATGGAAAGAAAAATCCCCATCCTCCTGAGATAACACCAGGAAAAAGAAAAAACCCGCAGCATGTTGATAGCCAATTACTGATCTCTCTGAGCTTCACTCCCCTCATCTATAAAATTAGTCAGGTTCTGGTGTGGATTACAGATAATGTATGAAAATTGCCCAATTAGTACACTGGCTAATATTATTGTTAACAAACATTATTTAATTACGGGAAAATCAAGAAGAAATCTAATCAAAAAGAGGAAATGAGATTTTAGTAGGATTGTAAAGTGCCCCTAACCTAACAAAGAAATAAATGGGTTAGGCTGGGGAGATGGCTCAGTGGTTAAGAGCACTGGCTGCTCTTGAGGAGGACCCAGGTTCATTCCCCACACCCACACGGCGGCTCACATCCACCTGTGATTCCAGTTCCAGGGGATATGATGCCTTCTTCTGACCTCCAACAGGCACCAGGCACACACGTGGTAAACAGATATACATGCAGACAAAACGTTCATACGCAAAAAACAAAAAACATTTTTTAAAATAAAAATAAAAATAAATAAATGGGGGGGAAGGGAGTCGCTGTGTCATAAGTAAGCCAACCACCTTTAAAGAGCCTCATCCTACAGAAGCAGTCCCCTGAGGTAGATATCTGTGTCTTCCCTGGGAGAGGGATCCTGTTGACCAGCCAACGGATTATACTCTGAGCTACCGGCAAGAATTTGGTTCACAAACCAGAGTAGACAGGAAGGAGAGGGAGCCGTAGAGCTAGGCTCTTCGGGATCTCCTAGTACGTTCAAAACAGTTCTGGTCAGGGCAGGGCTGAAATGAAGAGGAGGCCTCCATGTTCTTGGAGACCTTTCTTTTCAGAGGAAGAAGGATATGGAAGGATGCCCAAGGAGGCACTGGAGAGACCCTCAGCCCCCTCACGTCACCAGCCCAGCCCTCGTGCATACTGTCAGTAACAGCTATCATGCATACAGCAGCCAGTCACAGTGAGTTTTGGGGATAGGGGCAGGAGCACCAAGGCCCACCGCGCCTGGCCTCATGACTCCCCCGAGGCCCACCCGTCTCCCCTTAGCTTCATTTCCACATCTTGTTAGCGATTCTCCACACTGCTGTGTCAGTTTACCCGGCGGACACAGCTGAAATGAGGAAATATTTATTTGAGCTTGTGGCTTCAGAGGTATTTCAGCCCGTCGTGGCAGAGAAGGCACAGCTGTGCTCACAGCAAGCGGCAAGAGCTTGTGGCCAGGCCTCACATCTCAGTACACCAAGAAGCAGAAAGAGCTCAGCGGAAACTAGAGCCATCACCGCATCTCAAGATGTAGCCCAGGACCTTTGGACCATGACTGCAGTGGCCTTTGAATGCCCACACATCCAAACCTGGGCAAACGCTTCCCTAGATGGTTGTCTGCAAGCAGGACATCCCTGAGGCCCTATGTTCTCAGGAATTCTCTGTTGAAAGTCTTTCCTGTGCAGTTTGCATTTTTGCTTCCTAATCCTTTGATGGGTAGGGCCTCGAGGGACTTTCCTATTGGTCAGGTGCAATGCAGGGCTTCTTTCTTTAAGGTTTATTTTTTATTTTGAATAATGTTCATATGTGCGTGGGTAGATGTATGCATGACAGTGCAGGTGCCCAAGGAAGCCAGAGGCACTGGATCCCTCTGCAACTGGAGTGCCAGGCAGTCGTAAGCTACCCAACGTGGGGCTTCTAGATGGTGCTGAGCTCTTCAGCAGCCCATACTGTAAGCACATTTTCACTGTCAAACTACATTTTCCACATTCTTTTGCTCTGGATCTCATTGTAAATCTAGCTAAAAGCAGTCACAGTCATGCCCCAGCCTGAATGCTATGCACTCATGCAATTTCATCCACCAAATTACTTTTGAATCCAGACTCCATCTTTGTCTGCTGTGGAATGTTCTGTATGACAAATATGTTAATAAATAAAGCACTGATTGGCCGGTAGCCAGACAGGAAGTACAGGGGGGACTAACAGAGAGGAGGATTGAGGGAACAGGAAGGTGAAAGAGGAGACTGCCAGCCACCGCCAGGACAAGCAGCATGTAAAGATGCCAGTAAGCCACGAGCCACGTGGCAAGGTATAGATTTATAGAAATGGGTTAGTTTAAGATATAAGAACAGTTAGCAAGAAGCCTGCCACAGCCATACAGTTTATAAGTAATATAAGCGTCTGAGTGGTCATTTTATACGTGGGTTGTGGGACTGTGGGGCTTGGTGGGACCTGGAGAAAAGCTCTCCAGCAACATTTGTCAGCTTAGACTTCGCAATCTTCCACCCCCCAACAGCCACATCTGCCTGGCCAACACATCTGGGATTACCATGACCCTTGCCCATGGTCCAGTGGTATTAACCAAAAGAAGTAATGTTTACACAAACTAAACAAACATAAACTAAAATCACTGGGAAAGGTATAAATCAAAATTAATTGTCATGTTGTATCTGAAATAACTACTGCGTTCCACCTAAGCAGATGTTTCAAGTCTACTCTGACCTGATCCTCATCTAACATTGACGTAATTGTGATTTCTGTGGGTTTTGCCTTTAAAAACATTGTACCCCTGAGCTTCAACACCAAGAGACTGGGTCATTAGCCCTCTCTAGGTTACTCTGGCCAAAATTAAAGGACTCTTATACTCTTAATTGGCTTATCCATGTGGCAGTCTATGTCTGTCACATGGATTGTTTCTTTTTTTTTTTTTTGGAGCCCCAGAAAGATTACCCACACACACACAGGACTCAGCCTCACTCTGAACTGCCCTAAGCAATGGAGAGCAGTTAGGGGTTGCTCCCTGGAGATGTTCCAGGGCTCTGTGATTCCCCCTGAGCCTGGAAAGGTTTGTAATGAGTGCTGTGTGGCCCAGACACCAGATGAATAGAGTCCTTCTGGTACTCCTAGGAGGTAAGTCAGCAAACTGAATTCAGTTCTGCTTCAGAGGATAGGCTTCTTAGGAGGCCTCCTTCTGGATAAGAGGGACAGGCCTCTTGGGGAGTCTCCTCAGGGTTAAGGGGCAGAGGCCCTTTGAGGATACTTGTTAAGGTTTGATAAGAAACACATGACAAGGAGCCTTTCCTTGTTCTCCTGAGCTAAGCAGGGGTGCCCAAAGCAGAGGGCCTGGCTTCCTGAGTCTGCCTCTCTTGAGAGATCTGGTTTTGGTTTTGGTCAGGGTGAATGGTCAGCAGCCAACTGTGTGAGCTCTGCTTACAGGGTTGTTGTGTTGATTTGTTGCTGGTATCTCTGTCTTGCTTTTGTCTCCCTCCTGTTATCTGAGAAGAGGAGGAGAGCTGGTCTGCACTCTGAGCTCACTCTGACTTAGTGGTGACCGGAAGCCGGCCTGGGGTATGTGCCTATCTGTTAGGGAGCGCGCCAACCTGGAGTATGCGCTTCACCCTGCAGGGAGCGATCTGCAGCATGGTTGCCTGCCTGCGTTACAGGAGCAGTGCAAGTTCCTTCCTGGGATTATACTGACAGATCGAGGAAACTGTCCTCTGATCCCGCCGTCTTCTGTTTTGTCTTTCATCCGTGAACTCCCTACCTGCCTCTCCCGCTTCCTGCCCAGGCTCCATGTGTGTGTCTCTCCTCACTGGTTCCTTCTCCCCGATCTTTTCTTTGTCTGCCTCTCCCCAGCTCTCCACTCCTCAGAGTTTCATCTCGACCCCTCTCACTCCTGCCGCTCAGCTCCTGCTTAGGGTCTCAACCAGAGCTCAGACTTAGTCAAATGCAATCCCCCCTTCTCCCAAGGGGCTCCCAGAGCCAATGAGAGCAAGCCATAAAGTCCTTCTGGCTGAGCCCTGCAAGGTAAGGCCCCAGGTGGGGCAGCACATGGCTACATGAGCTACAGTGTGGACAGGAATGGAGCCGCAACCACACACACACACACACACACACACTTCTTTACCCCCTTTGAGACCCCCAAACATCCTAGCACCCTTGCCAGCCAGTGAGTCCAGGATGCCACCTCCGAGGGGCCACAGATTACAAGGCCCTTAGCTGTGTAGCTCTGAGGGAGACTGAGGTAGAAGCTTTCCTGGGTCCTAAGGTCTGCTATTTCTGCTGGATCTCCAAACACGCTTCACCTGAGAGGGCATTCTTTCTGCTTCTGTTCTTGGGACTCCTGTTTCTTAAGCCTGTGATTGGCCTTTGTTTGCGCCTACCAAGGCTGGATATTCTCGCTTTGATTTCTGTGTTTCCTGGGGACACGTGAAGAACGGGACTCCAAATACCCTCTAAGCGCGCTGCCCGTCCCTCTCTACCTGACCCTGTCTTGACCCAGTTTTGAAGTGACTGTGTGGTGGGATCAAGGAAGGACTCACCAATAAAGGGACGGCTAGCCACTCCAGCATGTGGCTCTGGCAGGCCTTGCTAGAAACCGTTAGATTGCACTCCTGAAGCTAGCCCACAAGCTCTCTTCCCTTATTTAGTTCCCAGATAGTCCCTGAGGCTGACTACCAAGGTCCAGCTATCAAAGTACTGAAATCCAGCAATCAAAAGCCCCCGTTGGCTCACTTAATTAACATGTCCAATTAAAATTAAACACCTCGTCCTAACACGGGGTTCCCCTCGTACCGATATAAACTGCCATTTTCCTTTGTGACACGTCTGTCTCCTCTCTACCCAGAGGCAGTCCTTTGTCCTTCTGGAACAAATACCCCTGTCCCCTCTCCCTGGTCCCCTTCTCCCTCTCCCTCTATCTCCTGTCTTTGTCTCTTAGCCCTGCCCTCCACTCCTTTGGGGCAAATAAATCTCCTTTGTGCTGAGAACTTGGTCTTGGGGGGGCCTGAGCTGATACTTTTCCTTTTACCCGGGATCTATGGACAAGCACAGGACAAGAGAGCAGGGGACCCAGGAGCTGCCCAGCTCTCTGCAGCTGGGCCTTACTGAGAGCGCCCTTCCCACTAGGGGCCTCAGGTTCTTTCCCTAGAAACAAATCCTGAGCATCTCTCAGCCCTAGTTGTTGAAAGGCTAGGCTTCTGAGCAAAGGCTGATCCTGAACAAGGATCTCTGGGAAGGTTCAGCTGTCTCCAGGCACTGCCCTTCAGGCCTAGAGAACAGACCTCCTGTTTGGAAGCTGAAATGACCCAACGGTGACTCAGAAACCACAAGCTGATGCGTTCTTGCAAATTGGGCATGCAGCTCTTCCCTGCTGCTAAACCACAGAATGGGCTGTGATTGCTCTCAAGGAAGGATCCCGCTACTACAAGGAACATTCTGCCCTGCACATCTGAAACCTAAGGGTCACCACTCACAGAACAGTCTCTAGGTCCTGAGGATGTACCCAGTGCCAAATGAGACTCCTTCCAGAAATGCCCTCTGTGGAAATATCCTTCAGGGCATTCATAATAGCAACAGTAATGACATCCATTTGCTAAATGTCCTTTGTAAGCCAGACCTCAGGCTGAGAGCTTTGTATGACACAGTCTGCCCTAACTGGAAGTTCAGCAACCAAAGAGCCAACCAACTGCAAATATTTGAGGCGGGGGAGGCAGTGTATCTATATTAAACATATAGGGACTGTTTTCTTTGTCATTGTGTTCCCAAATAAATCATTGCTATGTGTTTTGTTTTATCTTGTTAAGTCAGACTCTCATGTAGCCCAGGCTGGCCCTGAAATCACTGTGTAGCTGAGGATAGACTGGAACTCCTGATCTTTCTGCCTCTGGCTCCCAAGTGCTGGGATTACAGGTGTGCACTATGGTGCCCAGCTATTGGTAATATTGTCAACAACTATTTGCATAGTGTTTCCGTTGTCTTTAGTACCGTGCATAGGGGCTGGGGAGATGGCGCGGTGGGACAGAGTGCTTGCTCTGCAGTCATAAGAATCTGAATTTAAATTTCCACCACAGAGCCACATGCCGGTAAGCCAGCATCGGTGAGGCAGAGTCAAGTGGATCCTGGGAGCTCCCTGGCAAGGTAGCCTAGTCAAAAGAGCAAGGTCCCAGTTCAGTGAGAGACCCTGTCTCAAGGCAGTAGGTAAAGAGTGATAGTAGAAGACCCCAACGTCTTCCAATGGCCTCCATGCTTTCATACCGATAGATACCCATCACTCACCTCAGATGCATGCACCATACACACACACACACACACACACACACACACACCATGAATAGGCTAATGATTTCAAGTATAAGAGAAAAATGTGCTTAGGTTAAATGTAAATACCATACTATGTTTTTATTTACTGGTAATTTATTTTTTCATTGTTTTTGAGAATTTTATATATGTGTACAATGAAATTTTATAGAAAGGTCTTGGACATCTGTGGATTTGGAGATCCTGGGTGGGACAAGTCCCAAAATCAGCTCTCCAGGATACCTCAGGACATCTGTAATTATCTGATGCTCACATCACCCCATATTGGAGAACTTTAAAGATGAGGGACATGAGGACCGGAGAGATGCAGAAACCTGACAAAGCCACTCAGCCAGTGAGTGGGAAGAGACACACCTCCAATTCAGGCAGGCCTCAAGGACTGTGTTCAAGGGTCCTGCTGAAGCCCCCTCCTTCACCAGTGCCACCTCCTCCAGGAAGCCATCCTGGATGTGCCTGTCTTCACCCACAGATCCACACATTCTGCCTCTTACATAAAATTTTTGGGCCATTTCTCTTACTGCACTGAAGGGGTTTCTTCTCCATTCCCTCCCCTGGAAGGTGAGTTGTTCTGATTAAGTATAGAGGAAATAGCTCACACCAAACACACTCAGGAGACTGATTAATGAGCCCAAAATGCAATTTATTAATTTTCACTGAGAAATGAAAGCCCCCAGCAGCTGGGAATTCTGAAGTTGGCTGGTCAGCACAATCTCTTTCAGGAAGGACAGACTTTTGGGAAAGAAAATCAATACTAGAAGGTTCTTTATTCAGTACAAAGTCAGTAAAGGGAGTTGATGGATTGACACACAGGTGGAGCCTGACACACCTCCAAAACCTCCTGCCTGCCAAGGACCAGAATATCTAAGTCAGAGTGTCCTGGTGTCATCTCCGGACTGCTCTGGATTTTTCTGGATCCTCTGGAGAATCTACCTTTTGGATATCTTCATCATTATTCCAGTGGGATTTCTCCAGTGCTTGTTTAGGTTCATTTCTGCAGTTTAACAAAACTGTACAGCAAGTTCCAATCATAACCTACAGAAGAGGAGGAGGAGGAGGAAGCCAACTGCCCTCCATATTAGTCCTGCTGCTTTTTCGGGAGCCTGTGCATCCACATTATCATTCTAGCCCCACATTTCCTTGTGATGGAGGATCACAGATGGAAAATATGGTGCTGGAAGCCAAGCTGTCCGTGTTTGAATCCTGAGTCCGCAGCTTATATGCTGTGGACACATTATCTATGTCAGTTTCCCCTTATCTGAGTTGAGGGTCATGGTAGCACCCACCCCGATGTGAATCAAGAGAATTCGATGACTGGGTACACGTGGAATGCTTAGAGCCGTGGCTGGCATCTGGGAAGCAATCGATACTTGTTAGTGATGATGAATAATTCATTTCATAGATGAGAAAGCTGAAGCCCAGAGAGATAGTCAACCAAGATCATGCAGCCAATGAGGGGTGAAGGGATAATTCCGCATCACATCGCTTCCTTCGGTTACCAAAGTCTTTCCTCAGACAATCTCCTATTTTTTTATTAGTAAATGTTAATTATACATGCTAATGAGACTGAGTGTGAATTTCCGTACATGCACACAACATGGAGGGGTCATTTCCACTCACCCTTCTTCCACCCTCCACCCTCCCAGCAGCATCCGTTCCTGTCTCTAGGAATCACTTGCCTGCTCTTCAGAACGACTTCCTTCCCATCCCTGAGAGAGAACATTCTGTCCTTGTTTTTCCTGACTTCTCTCACTTGGCATGGTGGCCTCCAGCCCCATTGTCTCACTGCAAATGGCTGCACCGCATTGTCAAGATTGGTAGTTCGAGAGTCGCTTTCTTGGTCCTGAATTTCCATAAGATACTAAAGGAAAGATCTTTTTTAAAATGAAAATACCCACCCGCCTACCAGAATAGGTAAAGATCTAAAAGAATGAAACATTAGGGTAAGGTGAGGCTGAACAACCAGAGGGGGTGTGTAGGAGCCGTTGCTTGGGAAGTGGCTTGCAGTTTCCAGTGGCGTTAAATAAACACCCACTGAATCAGCCAGGTTCAACCCAGGAACAGGAATTACTCTGTGTGTGTGTAAGAGTGTGTGTGTGTGTGTCTGTGTGTGAGTGTGTGTGTCTGTGTGTGTCTGTATGTGTCTGTATGTGTTCTCTAGAGGAAGAGAACTGACAATATGAATCAATCTCTATATAAAGGGGGTTTATTAGAACGACTTACAGGCTCTAGTCTTACGATGGCAGTCTAGCAACAGAAAGTCCGAGAATCCAGTAGTTGTTCAGTCCACAAGGCTGAATGTCTCAGCTGGTTGGAATGAGGAAATGGGCTCTAATGCCAGTGAAGGAATGGACTTCCCAGAAAGAGTGAGGACAAGCAGGCAAAGAGCAAAAGCTTCTTTCTCCCTTGTCCTTTATGTCAGCTGCCATAAGAGGGTATGGCTCAGATTTAAGGTGGGTCTTCAGACCTCGAGTGATCCAATCAACTAAACACTGTCCCTCAAAGGAGTGCCTAGTGGCTTGGGGTTTTTAGCTAATTCTAGATGTAGTCAAGTTGACAACTAAGAATAGATATTATGAGTGTTCGTGTATGTGGTGTGTGGTGTGGGGGGGGTGTATGGGAGGGTGTGGGGGGTATGGGTGTGTGTTTGTAGTGTGTGTGTGGTATGTTTAGTGTGTGTGTGTGAGAGAGAGACAGAGAGAGACTGTGCCTGTGTGTGTGTGTGTGTGTGTGTGTGTGTGTGTGTGTCACACATGTCCTGTGTGTGTTATAGGGATTTGATCTTAATTATGGACAATGACTAAGCCATCTTACATGAATTACCTCCTACTTGAGTTCCTCAAGCCAGACAGCCAGGATTAGACACACGGTAAAGGAGATACAGAACAGGGCAGACCCCATAAGCTTGAACTGGAATACCAAGCGACGGACTGAAGCCTTAAAACGCTGTCAATTCTGGTTGCTGCAGTCACTGGTGCTGTATTTTGCAGAAGCCACGAGCCTTTCCAACAGAAGTCACTTCAGACATTCCTGACTCAAGAGCAGAAGCCAAGCAAAGGGGAAGCCAGCTGTGGAAACGCTCCAGTCAGGCCTGCCAGAGATAAGGCGAAGTGTGTTTGAGCTTCAAACTGACTGCTGCTTCCTGTCCGCCCTTCAAATGCTCTCCAGAGTCTTCCTTGAGACCCACCCTCACCAGAAACACACAAGAAAGGAAAGTCTACTCTCCAAGTCTCCACACTATAAACCTGCCCTTTGACCGAGCAATTATGCTTAAGATTCACCTGAAAGAAACGAGTGTGTGTGTGCCCCCCCACTGAGAGCAGCAGAGTGTTCAGAACAGCTTTATTCAGAAGAGCTGGTAGTCCATCGATAAGAATAGAGATGAGTAAATTGTCTTTAGTCACACAGTGTATACTACTTCACATTACAAAGCCCTTCGGAAGTTCAAGGTCATACTCAGCTACATAATGAATAGGAGACCAGTCTGGGATACAAAAGACTCTGGAGAAAGAAAGGAAGAGAGAGAGGGAGAGAGAGAGAGAGAGAGAGAGAGAGAGAGAGAGAGAGAGAGAAAATGTTTGTACAATTCCACTTGTGTAAAGGTCATGATAGGCAAAGCTGATTGAGAGGGACAGAAGAACAGCTAGCTAGTTACCACTGAGGGGAGGGTGGGTTTGCTTCTTCCGTCAGAAGGCCTTCTGTATTGGTTACTTTCTCATCGCCGTGACTAAATGCCTGACAGAAATAACTCAGGGGAACAGCAATTTATTTTGGCTCACAGTTCAAGAACACAATCCATCATGGTGGCAGGAGCTTATAGTGTGGTTTTCCCCTGATATCTTGGAGGAATGGGAAGCAGAGAGTAGACCAGAGGCAGGCTTGGGTTACAACTTCAAAGGTTCACCGCCCAGTTTCCTGCTTCCTCCAGCCAGGACTGGCCATATCAGCTACCTCCCAGAGCAGTACCAAGGACAGCTGGAGACAAGCTTCCCTTGAGTAGCAGGTGTTATACCTACTATCTCAGGCAGGATCACTATCGCTGTGATGAAAGACCATGACCAAAGCAACTCAGGGAGGAAAGGGTTTATTAGGTTTACACTTCCTTATCACGTGGATGGAAGTCAGGACAGAAACTTAAACAGGGCAGGAACCTGGAGACAGGAGCTGATGAAGAGGCTGTGGAGGGATGCTGCTTACTGGCTTGCTCCCCATGTTGCGCTCAGCTTGCTTTCTTATAGAACCGAGGACCACCAGCCCAGGAGTGCTCCCCCATCAATCACTAAGAAAATGCCCCAGAGGCTTGCCTGCAGCCCATACTTAGAGAGGCATTTTCTCAATTAACGTGCCCTCCACACTGATGACGCTAGGCTGTGTCAAGATGACCTAAACCTCACCAGGACATCTGCACGTATGTGAAAGTTCACTGGAGTTTTACACTTAGATCAGATCTAGTGCTGGAATTTTGAGTCTGTGTAAAGAGACAGAAGGCAGAAAAGAGACAAGGGTCTGACCTTCAACAGACAGGACTGGGCTCACTAATGCACACAGCAAGGGGCAGCCTCTCCCCCTCAGGAAATTGAGGGACCTGCAGGGGGGGCAGGGGGGAAGGTCCCTGCACCCCTTTATGGGGCGGGGTGAAGGGCTTGAGAGTGTGGAAACTGTTGCAATCATAGCCCACGTGTTCTCCTGCAGCCTCCCCTTCCTGAAATGGTTTGCCCAAGGCAAGTCAGGCGGCCCCCACAGATAGTCCTTCCTCGGAGGACCTAACAAACTCACATGTGTGTTGCAGGAATCCTGTTTTATGACTGAGGCGTGCTATCCACTCAGTAGCCTCAGTGCTTAGTACTCTGAACTATGTAAATGACTTAGGGGCCGGAGGGATGGTTCAGCACTGGAGAACACACACTGCTCTTGCAGAGGACCTGAGTTCCGTTCCCTCTGCCCTCCACAGGCACCTGCCCTCACGTGCACACAGCCACACACAGACGTATATGCAAAATTAAAGATAAAACTTCCTCCTTTTCTGAGATTTATTTTTAATCTTACGTGTATGGGTGTTTTGCCCACACGTGTGTCTGTGTACCACGAGTGTCCAGTGCCTATGTGGGCCAGAAGTGGGTTTTGGATCCCCTTAGAACTGGAGTTACAGTCGGAGCTGCCATGTGAGTGGCAGGAATTGAATTTGGGTCCTCTGAAGAACAGTCAGTGCTCTTAACTGTTGAACCAGCTCTCCACTCCGTGTGTGTGTGTGTGTGTGTGTGTGTGTGTGTGTGTTTACAATGTGCCACAATGTATACACAGGTCAGAGGCTTGGTGGAAGGACCCTTTGCTGCTGAGCCACCTCACTAACTCCTACTCACCTCCTTTTGAGACGGTATCTCTCATTGGCCAATTAGGCTAGACTGAGTTCCAGGAATCCACTTGTCTCCACCTTGCCTCTGCTGAGATTACAAACACAAACCACCACACTTAGGCTTTTGGTTTGGTTTGCTTTTCACATGGTTTCTGGGGATGGAACTCAGGTCCTGTTCTTGCAAGGCTATCACTTGACCAACTCATCCTTAAAAAAATAAATAAATAAATTCGTATACCAAAAGGTACTCATCACATAGAACTTCATCAAACAAGAAGTTCCTTCCCAGTAACATGCATAGCGTGTATTCATCTCTGAAACAGCTTTGGTTGCAACATGCCAGGCAGAGTCATGGTTTCCTGCTCTTGCGGACCATCCCTCTGAGAGCTGCCAGGAAGTGAAGCTTCTCTGGTCTTATCACACTTTCCTCCACCATTCGGCTATCTTCTCATACTACAGACAGAACCCCACTGAGACCCAAAATCACTGCTGTATCTTGAGGGGCTGATTCTTGTAAGGACTGGAGAGCCTTCCTGTGTAAGGAGGAACTTCTCCAGGAAGAACTCAAGACCTCCACTCAGGTGAACCAAATATTTCAAAACGTATGTCCTTCCCTTCTTCCTTCTTTTCCTCCTTCTCTGCTTTTTTGATCTCCCATAGCTCAGGCCTGACTCACTCTGTAGCTGAGGCTGGCTTTGACCTGATCCTCCTTCCTCTACTACCCAAGTGCTGGCCTTGCTAACATCCGGGGATTAGACCTGGGATTTTGGTGTATGTATGCTGGATAAGCACTCCACATCTGAGCCACGTCCCCCGGCCCCCTTTCATTCCTTTTCAGCATAAATTGTGTCAATGAGGTGGCGAACTGGTTAAAAGCGCATGCTGTGCAAGCTTGATGACCTGAATTCATTTCATCTCTGTAACCCATGGCGGAAAGGGAGAATGGACTCTTGAAAACTGTCCTCTGACCTCCACACACACACCAATAACACTAATTGATTTTTTATAAATTTTATTGCGTGTGTGTGTGTGTGTGTGTGTGTGTGTGTGTGTGTGTGTGTGTGTGTTGTATTAAAAAGAAAAACAACCAGGCTGGAGAGATGGCTCACTGGTTAAGAGCACTGACTGCTCTTCCAGAGGTCCTGAGTTCAATTCCCAGCAACCACAGGGTGGCTCACAACCATCTGTAATGAGATCTGCCGCCCTCTTCTGGCCTGCAGGCATACATGCAGGCAGAACACTGTATACATAGTAAGTAAATAAATCTTCAAAGAAAAGGGATCATGAATGCTCCTGTGGAGGAGATAGCATGAGTGTAAAGTCAAGGCCCCACTCTTTCTCTTTGCTGTGTTTCTTGCTGAGCCTCTCTATCCACCCTTCATGGCTGCACGTGACTACTTCCTTTCTGGAAGATGGAGTTCTCTCTCCTCAGTTGCATCTGCAGAGCTCTCTGCAATTTGTAAAGCAAAGCATGTCCACATTCCCTCCTCATTATCCCACCCATGACAGGACCTCAGGCTGATCTGGGCTGGGCTGGCCCTTTCTTTCTGTTTGAGCTTGGAGTCCCCTCTGAGTGTATAGATACTTCCCCAGGGAGGGGGGGTGGGGGAAAGACCATCATTTGTCCACACCTGAAAGGCATTTCACCTCAGGAGAAGTGGCACCACTGCCGGATCAAGCAATGAGGAGGCTCAGGTACACAACCTAAGCAGGCAGGAGGAGCGGGGTCAAAGCCCACTGCTGACACTCCACGCTACAGCCAAGCCAGTTAAGGCCAAGTAGACTCCACTCTCACGGGGCCTTCAGGCGACACCTAACAACCTCGCTCCTGCCTCCCAAAGCCAGACAGCAGCTCAGTCAGAGCACATGTGCTGAGGAAGGGAGGCAGTGGGCTTCCTGAAGGCTCCACCTCCTTCACTGGGCTTCCCCCTGCTGGAGCAGCCAGGG
Source organism: Peromyscus nudipes (assembly GCA_902168325.1). Lineage (NCBI taxonomy): Eukaryota > Metazoa > Chordata > Mammalia > Rodentia > Cricetidae > Peromyscus > Peromyscus nudipes. The sequence goes on along the minus strand of CABHPH010134548.1, from coordinate 2,751 downwards.
CTCGACACACCGCAACTAGGGCAGCCCTGATTGGTCCCCCACTAACTTCAGAATCTGGGCTTACCAGAGTTTCTGCCTTTCCCACATGGGGTCAGGCTTTAAGAGTGAAAAGGTCTGGAATCAAATCTAGAGGTTTTAGATGAAGCTGGCCTCCAACAAAGAGGCCCGAAGCAATTGAGTTTTGGAGCCCACAAACAGCTCTAACAAGATGGGCCGTCACACTGATCCACACAGAATTAGCAGGCACACTCTGTGGCCCCATGAGTTCACTGGAGATCTCTCCCTGCTTTTACTACGTATTGGTGTTTGCACCAATTTGCTTGAATTCTCAATTCTCTCTTTGTAGCACGTGTGTAAACACACCAATATGGACAGGGTCCTTTAGTCATTTGCTCAAAGAACTGTTGAGTGATTGCTGTATGCCAAGGACCACTCCAGATGCCACAGGTACAACAGTAAATTAAAAGCCCCAAATCAGGGCTGGGTGGTGGTGGTGCACACCTTTAATCCCAGCACTTGGGAGGCAGAGGCAGGTGGATCTCTGGGTTGGAGACCAGACTGGTCTACAGAGCGAGTTCCAGGACAGCAAAGGCTACACAGAGAAACTCTATCTTTGAAGAAAAAAAAAAATTAAAAAGCCAAAAATTCCTGTTTATACTCTCGTAGGAGAAGACTGACAATAAAGAGTAAAGCTAAAGAGTAAATAACTTTAAAAGCCCATCAGGAGGTTCCAAGTGCTGTGTAGTTCATTTTCCCATCACTGTGACGAAGCAATTGACGCAAGTGACTTTGGGGAGGAAGTACTCACAGCCAAGTGTCAACAGTCCATCACGGTGGGGAGGGCACGGTGGCGGAAGCCTGCAGAGCAGCACATCCACATCTCGGTGGAACAGGATGTGGAGGGCTAGAGCTGAACCAGAAGTCAAGATAACCTTCAAGCCTCAACCTCAGTGACCCACTTCTCCTATCTAGGCCACATGTCCCAAGGCTTTCACAAACTCCTGAAGCAATGACACTAGCTTTGGAACCAAGTGTCAAGTTTGAAGGACATTTCACTTTTAAACCAGAGGGAGGGAGAGAACTGGAGTAGGGTGTGGAAATGAAAGTGAGAACATGGAGTTCAGGATGGAGGTAGCTCTGTTGAAAATTAGGAAGTCCGAGCAAAACCTTAATGGCAGCAAGTTCTGCCCTAGTGTCATAGACACATCTGGTTACTACATCATCTCCAGCCCTGCACCTGTATTTGCATCCAGTAATCATTCACAAATTAAGTGGATGGGGCTGGAGATCGTGGCTCAGCTGGTAAAGTCCTGGGTTTGATACCCAGCACTGCATAAAAATGTAGTCTTGGCTGTCCTAGAAGTCAACTTATAATCAAGACAGGTCCAGTCTAATTTAGGATGAAGCCACACTGTGAACAGAGCTTGTGTCTTGATGGTATCATTAAGCCACTGAATTAACCAATCCTCACGTCTCTACCTCTGGGTCTGCCACCGTATGAAGTATATGATACATCTCGTTGTTTAAGCCATTCAGGGGTAGGTTTTATAGAGCCTACATCAACAAAGCATTCTAACTCACCAAGGATTTTCCTTCTACTCCCTCTAGGTGATTTGATGACCTTAACTCTTACAGGTCAACTCTCTATTTTTTTCTAAGATCATAGAGAATCGTCTTATTCTCATGTACCACCCAGTATAGGCTCCCACTTTCACTATAGCATGATGGATGCATGTTCCCTGTGTGATGGTAAATATATTTTTTTTGTCAGCTTACAGGATCTAGAATCATTTAAGAGATGGGCATTTCTGTGAGGGAGTTTCTAGATTGAGTTCATTGACATGGGAAGACCCATTCTAAATGTCAGAGGCACCATTGTGGTCTGGAATCCCAGGCTGCATAAAAGGGAGCATTCAAGCTGAACACCATGTTCTCTCTGCTTCCTGACTGCAGGTGCAGTGTGACCAGCTGCCTCCCACTCCTTTTAAGTACCAAGGTTATGCAGTAAAACATAAGTCTAGGGCCAGGGTCATCGCTGGGGATAGAACACACTGAGAGTGTTCATGAGGCCCTAGGTTTGATCTTCCACATCCCTCTCAACAATAGCAACAAAAAAAAAAGAAAGAAGGAAAGAAAGTACTATGGCTTCCCCACCATGACAAACTATATCCCATGGAACTCAGCCAAGATAAAGCCTTCCTTCCTAAGCTATGTCAAGTGTTTCGTCATATTGATGAGAAAAGTAACTAGTCCACTTTAGTGCTAAGATAAGGGGGTGCTAGAGAGATGGCTCAGTGATTAAGAGCACTTGTTGTGTTTCCAGAGGACCTGAGTTCAATTCCTGGCATGTATGTTGAGTGGCTCATAAGCATTCATAACTTCAGTTCCAGGGGATCTGATTACCTCTTCTGGGCACTCACATGCACATGCCATATATACACAGACACACATTCAAACACATAGATTTTTTTAAAAAGAAAAGAAAAGAAAAAATGGCCCGGTGGTGGTGGTGCACACCTTTGATCCCAACACTCTGGAGGCAGAGGCAGGAAGATCTCTGTGTTTGAGACCAGCCTGGTCTACAGAGAGAGTTCTAGGACAGCCAGAGCTACACAGAGAAACCCTGTCTCAAAAAACAAAAGAGGAAAAAAAGGAAGGAAGGAAGGAAGGAAGGAAGGAAGGAAGGAAGGAAGGAAGAAAGAAAGAAAGAAAGAAAGAAAGAAAGAGAGAGAGAGAGAGAGAGAGAGAGAG
>CABHPH010134547.1:0-48574 GCA_902168325.1 Peromyscus nudipes | reverse complement strand
GCATTAAACAGTATGCCCAGGGATTTCTAGATGGAATGTGTATTGTGACAAATGAATGATGTCACCTCACCAAAGATGATGGGAGATAAACTGCTGCCCCACTTAATACTGGAGAGCTCTTCAGTAGAACCACAGGGCTAACACACTAAAGAGACTGTACACAGTACTGGACTCTAGTTGGCAAATTCAGAGTGGGCTGCTGCCTATGTTGGGGTTGTACTTTTTAGGAAATGGACAGTGGGTGGTGATAGTCAATTGCTTCAGTGAGGAAGACAGAGGTGGCAGATAAAGGTGAAAGGAAAGCTAAAAATCAATGCTGTTGTCATGGATTAGCAATGTAGATCTTGTTTCTGTCTGTGGCTCACCTGTTGTATCTCATGTATACTAAAACACCCCTTTCTTGCCTCTCTTCCTCTGTGATTTATCACCAAAAGCCTCTTTATCCGGTGCATTAGGAAAGTCTCAAAGTTGCTTAAGATAAACAGAAAACAGAGGATGCTGATCATGGGACTTCAGTAACTGTTCCCCATGATGCAGCCTGTCTTCCTATCTACTTAATGGTAGCTTTCTTCCCTCCAGCTTTGGCCTGTGCTTGTGTTAATCTTGCATTATGTCTACAATCAGTCCAAGCAACATGGTGCAAAGGAGCTACAAAATTTCAGAAAACAATTCCCACTTGAAGCCTGTTTATTGACTACTCCACCCACCATGGTGCTCAACATTCACTAGAACACTCAGTGCTTCTAAAATAAGACCTGCAGAAGCTCATGTGGGTTGAGCCTCCCTGATGAAAAAATCCAAAATCCAAAACTTTTCCATCATCATTACTCAGCCACAGTTGGGGTGTCCAACCAGTAAAATTTATACAAACATTTCAAAATTCAAAAGCATCTGGAAGTAGAAACACTTGTTGTTCCAATCATTTTGTGTAAGGGGTAGTAAACTTACACATTGTATATAAAAAGGTCATGACATGATTCTTCAACAGTATCTGACTGTGAACAAATTGTTCACATACTTTTATTTGATTTATTTAGGAACCAAAGGAAGTAGGTAGCATTAATGTTCTTAGTCATAGGTAAATGAACAGGTAAAGAGGTGTGGCTCAGAAAGATTAGGACCAGTTGTTCAAAGTCAAACAGCTGGTAAATAGAAGAGCCAGAAATAAAAACACAGATGTTTGTTTCCCATTCAGTGCTAATAAACATATTAAGTCTCCCCTCTGCCCCAGCGTTCTCTATTTTTCTGTTGTGTTAAGAGTGCATATTTACCCTGCATCATGTTGAACTAGGTTGGACAGGTAAAGATAACACTGAAAATGTGTGATCAGAACAGATTTAGGGATGTTCTATATTTTCTCAAAAATTTAAAAACATCACATGATTCATATTTGAAAAGCATTTATTCATATTACCCTTCAGCCTTGTGCATTTAACACCTTGGCTGAAATCAGTCAGATAAGCGGTATTTCAGGGGCAACCCTACTGATGTCACTTTATTTGACCTCCCACTCCCTGGTAAGGAGCCTCTACACTTAAAGTTTTGGTGATATTTATATCTAAATTTCTAAATTTTTATTGACAGGGTCTCATGTAGCCTTGGCTGGCATCAAACTAGCTATGTAATATAAGATGGTCTTGAATCCCTGGTCCTCCTGTCTCCTCCTCTGACATGCTAAGATTACAGTACTAAGTATCATTGCTTTAAGCCATACACCTAAGCCTAGATTAAGAGGCAGTAGTGAAAATTCTTATGATCCTCCTTGATTCATTGTCTATGATTTTACTGAAAATATGTATTTCTGTCTTTAAAATCAGAGTGGAGAGGTGGAGACGTAATCTTTGAAGCCACAAACAAGGGGAATGTTCGCATCCATGAAGATGGAAGTATCAAAATACGATGACTTGACAGATGCCCAGTAAGGTTTTCTACTACCCTGTGTTGTGATCAGGAAGCCACAGGAGAAAAGGTGATTTTTATACATCCTACAGTCACATTGTACACATTTACCTCCTGCTTGAAAGCCACTACAGCAGAGCTCTCCTTTGGTAGTCATGTAGCAGATCCCAGGTGGCTTTACTAAAGGGAGAAGGATGGGTGACTGTATCGTAGGTCTCACATGAAACGGACGTAAAAGCCATTTTATGTTGCAGCTCTTATTCCTCCACCTGAAGCGTGACTTACAAAATCAAGCCTTACAAACACACACAGATCAGCCTCGAACTTTGCCCTTAGGAGACATTGTTTCTCGCATCTCTTTTCACCTTGCTGTCAGCCCTCAGTGGAACTGTCATTGTGAGAGGCTGTATTATTCACGGGTGTGTGTGGTTATCTTCCTGCAGGAGTGGGTCTGTTTCTGTCCTTGACTCACTTTTTCTTTCTCCTTTTCTTCTTTCTGTCTTCCTCCATGTTGGTACCAGCCGGGCCTTTTCTGTTTATATCTATTCTTTTATTTCAGAGAGCTATTCAGAGAAGATGCAGCACACAGAATGCACACACCCAACAGGCTCAGCACTGCTTGATGGGATGCGCTCCCTGAAAAAAGATGTTGCTTGCTGTCCTTCACTTCAGCGAGTAACAAAAGGCAAGCCTTCTTCCTTTTGAATTTTTTTGTCAGAGGTGGTTTTCAGGCAATGAACAAAATGTTTCTGTGTGTCCTGACAGATGTAAAAATGATCAGAAAAAAATGATGGCAGACTGCATAAAAGTAGGAACTGGACCCTGACATAATTCTTCACAAAAAGTCTGTGTAGATACACATCAGGCATGGCAGACATGCATCATAGGGGCACAATCTCAAGAAGGAAGTGATTAAACCAGAATGTTCTATTAGCAAAGAAATTAGTAGTATAAACATACACACACTGCAATATTTCTGCTTAGCAGGAGGTAGGATGGCTGGACTACAGGCTTTCTGCATTTTCTCCTTCCTCACAGCTTACATCTTCCTGGGCTGGGGCGTCAAGGATGCACGCTGGGATAATAGCAGTTGATTCTGATAGAGTCCCTATATTCATCCAGTGCCTTGACATTGTGGTCCCCTGCCTTTCATACACAAGAACTCCAAAGTTCTAGAAGGTTAAGCAGTTTTCCAACCGTGTTGAGTCTGCAAATTTCAGAGCCAGGATTCCAGCAGACATGTTTGGGCCCTTTTATTCTTTGATCATGGGAGTAAGACATTCCTGAATGGCACCTATTGGACTAATCATCACAGGAAATGTCACAACTCTAGTGTGCTTTCGATAACATCTACCCTAAGCTGAAGTTTGAATTGCCCTCACATTCCACTTCTTTCTTTCTCTTTTTTAAGTTGCATCCACCCAAACGCTGAATCAGAGACCAACTCATAGTGTATATTTTAACTTTTTATGAAGTGGATTTAATGGGAAAATGTATAAAATATTCAGGGACATATAAACATATATATGTATAAAATATTCAGGGACATATAAACACACTTTATTACAAGTTACATGACCCTAGAAGCCTACACCCACTATAGGGTGTGTGTTACTGTTCTTTTACATCTCTTTCTCTCCTCTCCTGACACCCCTGCTTAAATACATACTAAATCTGTTTCTTAATAAACGCCAACTTTGCTTCATAAAAATTACATTATCATTATGAAGAAAACAATATTTTTGTAGAATAAAGGTAACTATAGCAACCTAGGATTCAAATCATGTCTCCTCTCAGGCAGTGGCAAGCACTCCTGGGTGCTTCAGGAGCTTTGCATTAAAATATGTCTCAAACACACAAATTTGGGGGGCTCATTAGTTGAATTTCTCAGTAAGCGTTTGCAGTTCAAGTCTGCCTTTCAGCGTCAATAACTAAAGCAATCTGATTACATAACTGTCATTGGGTTTGTTTCATGGAAGTCTTTCCCGCTCTCTATGCGTCTGTGAATGCTGCGCCACACTGGGATGTTTCTCATTCAAAGCCTGGGACTCAGGAGGCATTGCAACAGCTAGGAATAAGTGGATTCAGTAAAAGAGCTCTTGACACTGCTGTCAAAAAAGTCATCAGCATCCCTGAACCAGCTCTCTCACCTCACATGCACTCAACAGAGAGTTCAGTCTGGGGAAATGGGACAACCTAGAACAACAACAAAAAGAAACTACCATTGGCAACATTTTCCTACTACTCAAGCAAGCATGGGTTCCATAAGTGAAAACGTGAAAAGATCCCAAGACTAAGACCAACTATATTTTATTGTGGATGGAGGAATGGTAGTAGCAGGGATTTCAACAAAGTTCCATTGTATCCATTGTATCTTACAAGAATTTTAGGATATCTGACTGTGAAAGACCAGAACAAAGTGAAATATCCCATGAAAATTAACAGGTTATATGGGATAAGACTGTACGTAAGTAAAATTTGTAAGACAGAATGGGGCAATGATGGGAAAAGATTGATAGCATGGCTCAGAATCTATTTTTAACTTAATAATAGAATGGGATTTACTAAGAGCTTTGAAACCATACATAGTTAAAAGTTAATTTTTAATTTTGAAGGTGACTGATAGATCACTTATGGGAGATGTACCCATAAAGGCTAAGAGAAAAAAAAAGGCCAGAATTATGACAGGTAATTGCAAATTAAAAATGGAGAAACTTGTGTGCTAATATGTGGACAAAATACTGACAGTGACAACAAATTGGGTCTAAGGGAGAAAATAAAAGTGCTAAGTTAGATGTCAAGAGTCCATTAATGGAAGAGACACTGAGACAAACAAGGAACTCCCTCATGCAGGGAATATTTATTAAAACATTTCTTTTGTATCAGGAGTATTACTAGCTACTAATAGGAACTACAAGAGTTTGTCCAAAAACTGGCTCGGTGAAATCCTAGATTTAATTTTAGATATGGAAGGATGACGGTATTACTAGATCATTCCAGATGCTAAATGTCTGTAGAGATCTGTAGCCTTGCAGAATAACTGGGTGGGAATTACCCATATATAGAGAGGTCACAATGGAAGCTGTGGAAAGGGGAAAGATGTGGGATAGAAAAAAAAAAGTTCTTCAAAAGAAGAGACCAAGTTTGGGAACTGAGGTGAGAGAAATGTTGCACCACACTTAGGAATCTGGGAGACCAGGAAGTATTTGAAATAGACAAATGAAGGCATGAATGAATGAATGAATGAATGAATGAATGCCTGAAAGCAAGCACGATTGGAGAACAAAGGGAGGTGAGGCCAGAGAAGAAGAGACAAACAAGGACAATGATGAGGGAGGTTTGATGAAATCCTAGATTTAAGTTTCCACATGGATGGAAGGGTTAGAAGAACATTCCAGATGTCAACTGTTACTAGCCAAGAACCTCATGTCTGACATAATGACAATACTCCAGACAATAGAAGTCAATTTTTAAAAACGTTAACCTAACAGCATTTAAGTGCTCTGCATTTACTAATATGCTTCATTTCCAACTATAATTTATGGCTTTGCTTTTCCTAAGGGCGGTACTCTAGAAAACATGATGAAATTCACCTAAGTCACTCGGCTATTAATTATCTACTTGAACAAGGATGCTCTGACTTCTGAGTTCCTTGATCATTATGTCATGCTGTAAACAACATAAAACTTAGCCAGGTTTTTGGGAAGAAAGAAAAGAAAACTGCAGAGGCAAGAGATAGAAAATAGCTAAACAAGTCAAAGGGTTGGACTGTACAGACCTCTGTTACAGGAAGAGCCTTAACAAAGGCAGTCTGTAGTCTGTAGACAATTTTAGGAGGACAGTGTCATAGGCGAATTTTTAAGCCAAGAGGTACAGAATTGTGGAGGGCTACCTTAGGTGGTTCTTTTTTTTCTTCTGTCTTAGTAAAACAAGAGGTGAGTTCATTGGCTCAGAATCCTAATGCAAGAAATTTGCTCCAGAAATGTAAGATAGGGAAGGGGTTTGGAGGAGTCTCAGCATGAGTATGGTATCTGATCTTGCTTTAACAGTGAAAGTTTATTCCATAAAGGCTAAGAAAAGATCCTTAGCCCTGCATCATCCTTCAGGAAATCCTCCCCAGGCATGCATATGCACTACAATAGGAACCATCTGGACACTTAAGAGATGCAGAACCAGGTGGCCCTGGAGAAGAAAAGGCAACTTGCACTCTCATGGATATGTTCTCTGTCTCTCTCTCTCTCTCTCAAGTGGTTCTGCCAGCAAAAAGAAACATAAAGTGCAGATCACCTAAATCAACAGCAGATTGATGTACATTTTTCCTTTGTGTGAATTGTTTTCCCCTACTGAGAAGTACCTGCTATTTACAATCTGTTACTAGGTGATACCGGCAAAGCACATTCTCCATGTCTTCCAGGCAACCCTATACATTTCACTGAGTATTTGCAAGTTAAAATACCTGTTGCCGTGCACATGAGAGGCACAGAATGCAAAGCTGTAATGGAGCAGGGTGGGGTCAATGACAGCACCGTTTTCTGAATGTTCCATCAGTTCTGTAAGGTAGCAGAGATGCCTGTGACAGCCTCTCACACCATAGCGGGCACAGTATTCATCTAACACAAAGACTTGGCCAGGGCTAAACCACCCCTGCAAGAGAAAAGAAAAAGATACACATTTCTTCTAAGAGTTGCTTCTCTGCATGCATATTTAGGCATTGTAAGCAGCAGCAGTAGAGTTTCTCTTGGCATTTGCTTTGCTAGTTGAAGTTTTAAATGCTGTTGTAAGGTGGAATGTCATCAGTTTTGGAAGTGACTGGCGGCACTGGCAATCTAATACCTCTGTGACAATGTGTGGCACCTTGCCCTTCTCTAGTGCTATTCAAAACTAGTCAAATTCTATTCACAGGATTTATTTACATTTGTCAGTCACAAAGAGTGATGCTCCCTAAATTCTGATTTCTTTATGAGTCAGTTAAAATGAGAATAAAGTAGATGCTACCACTGAAACTGACCATTCACTGAAAGCATTTTATAACGTAAACTAGAAAAAAAAATTTCAGTAAGTCCACGGGTGGCGGTAGCACATATTTGTGTGCTTATGCCTGGAATATTTTTTCTCAGTCTGCCCTTCTGAGATCCTAAGAGTGAAGATTTTCCAGGAGTGGTTTCTTGTTCTTCTGAAGTAAGATGCTGGCTCTGGGAGTGGGGCAGTAGGCAAGCAGCCGGTTTGGTTAATGCTGGAGGGTAGGGTTGGGTAGAGCAGCTTTATAGACTACCACGACAAACTCATGTACATGGATTAGATTAAAATGATAAAGAGAAGAAAGGGGTTTTAGAGGAAACCGAATAACTATTAAGGAAGAGGGGGACAGGGGTACGACAGGAAAATGTATTAACAAAGGGAAGGGAAGAGATGTCACCCCAACCCTCCACTGAGACAGGGAAAGCACTCAATTGTCCAAGACCACAGAGAAAATCATTTAGGAAGTCTTGATTGACAACCAGGCCCATTCTTTCTCCAAGCACTGCTCATAATCTCATCATATTCCCCTCTCACTGTATACAAGACACATAGTAGCATTTTTCTCAGATGTTCTCTTTTCCTTTCCCTCCTTCCTTCCCTCTTCCCTACCTTCCCTTTTATTTTAAGACCAAGACTCACTATTTAGCCCTCTCTGGCCTGAAACTCTCTGTATAGACAAGAATGGCCTTGAACTCACAGAGACCTGACAAATCTGCCTGCCTCTGGTTTCAAGTGCTGGGATTAAAGATGTTTGCCACCAAACCCAGCTTGATTCTCAGACTCATAAACAGTTGATGAATTGTCAGTGTAAGCAGAGCAGTTGATTCATTTCTTTGTGTCCCCTGGATATCTCCAAAGACTTGAGGACACAATTATCCGAAATCTGACTTCGAAGAGAATATAATTTATTCTATGAAGCTATTAGGCTTAGTATCTGTGAGAATCAAGTAGTGAGAAGAAATGCCATTTCCAATAATAAATAGTTGTTAGGCTATAACTTTAATCCCCACATTCTGTAGTGTCAGGGAAAATATAAATGATAATTTCAAAACTTTGCTTTGCATTCAACACATACCAGGTAGCAGTTAGCTATTTAAATCACTTCTCTATCTCTATTCCTCTTCCTTTGCCCCTCTATGCCTCTGCCTCTCTCACATTCAAATTATCTTTGGAGGGCTAGATGAAATTAAAGCTGTCTTGTTTTGTATATTCCATTGTATTGTTAAATTTTCTGTTTCTTCCCTGTCACTTACATAGTCCTCCTTTTCACTCAGCATTGTCTCGGGACAGTGATAAAGCAGTTCAGCATCTATTCCAGTCCATTCTCCTGACTATTGAGTGGCACAGCAGTGGTCTTCAAGTGTATAATTTTCAAATTGAGAAGCAATCGATTGGAATTCTTTATTCCTAACCCCAACTGCAGTGATTAAATGAGTCAGGAATACAATGTTGTTTTACAGCAACTATTTCTCACTTTTGAAAATCTTTTATTCTAACCTATAGGTTAGAATAGACAGACAGATTTGTACCCACCAAACAGGAATAGGAATCATTCAGTCTGTGATCCAAAGTCTGTCTCTGGAGAATTCTGAAGAGGAAGGCATGGTCAAGCTTGCAAGGACTAGCAGAAATAAACTCATCCATCCCATGCTTCTGAAAACGGTCTGCATCTGTAAATTCAAAAGGTCACTTACAGTACATTTATGTTTCTGATTAATAATAAGAATATAGTTTACAAAGAACACAAAATTCAGGCCTCATGATAACAGAGGACTACCCTTTAATTCACTGTGTATGATGCAAAGAATACATCATATTAATATGAATTGCAAAGTCTGAAGCTCCAAAATGACAGGAAGAAAATCCACAAACCATTTAGAATGAACACATCCAAAGAAAAAATTTCAGCTGCATGTATTTATTATGTGTGTGAGTATATGAATGCCACGATGCATGTATGGATATCAGAGAACAAGTTCCAGAAGTTTTGATTCTGCTACCGTGTGGGTTTCAAGAGTCAAACTCAGGCCATCAGGCTTGGTTGCAAATGACTTCATCTGTTGAGCCGCCTCACGGGCTCACAATCCAACTTTTATTCAAAGTTGCTTCTAATATCTACTCAAATATCAATCTTATTTTCCAGTTTTAAGGGAAGTTGGGCTGGACATGGTGGTGCACACCTTTAATCACAATACTTGGGAGGCAGAGGCTGGTTTCTGTGAGTTTGAGGCCAGCCTGATCTACATAGAGGATCCCAGGCCAGCCCTGGGTACATAGTAAGACCCTGTCCAAAAAGAGAGGAGCAGGGAGAGAAAAGTTGATGTATTTTACAAATATCCTTGCAAAAAGAAGTAACCAGAAAACAATCCAAATCTCTTCATAAAGGAAACAGCAATGATGGCCAGAAGCCTGCTTTCCAAATGGCAAACTAGGGCAGAGATAAGCACACAGCTTCAGCTGGATCACTTCCAGTTTGCTTTTTGTATGGAGCTTTTAATGGGACCAACTTGAATGCAGAAATGGCATTGAACGCTCTCAAGCTTCAAGTTTAAGAGACATGAAAAAGGGAGCATCGTGTGTGTGCAGATATGCAGACAATGCACCACATCCCAAATGGCACTTCAATCAAAGGTTCAAATTTATTGTTCTTTACAGATTGCATCTTTCAACGCCTGTGGACCCTGCGGGTTTATCAAAAGGCAAGCTTTTATGATTGCTTTCGTTAATGGTATGTTTTGTCAAAGTCTTCAATGTGATTTACTAAATATAGACAGAAAAAGCCCCACACTTTCCAAAGGAGTGCTGGGGTGTTACTACATTAGTTCTGAGCAAGCAGTCAGTGACTGGAGTGGACTCTTCCACAACTGTAAACATGATGCCCATTGTTCCTCAAAATTCATACATAAATCCCTTTCTGGTCATCACAAGAAAAGAGTCCTAAATGCAAGCTAAGTGTAGTTCTAAAACCTATGTGGAACAATCCTAAAACTGCAAAGGAAAAGAGACAAAAGTTTATTGATTAAACCCGATTATAGAGTCAGGCTCATAATAAAACTCAATATTGATCTGTGGACATGATGCTAACATAATCAGTCACATTTAGATATTTAGTCCAGATCATATTGATCCATGTCAAGTTCAACTTTCAGCCATATTTGTGGATGGAAGAACTATATAATTCAAGCTGAAGGGTCTTGAGAATTGCATTAAAAATAAAAGACACAAAGATGAATGTACACCTCAGGTCCACATAACATAAGAAACTGAATGCAGCAATAAAGCAATGTAAGACAATGCATTGATGATGTAAGGTATGCAGTGGCTATTTTTGAATAAAATACCATTTGTGTTGTTTTACATTTAATGACTACCAAGATGATGAAATACATCACATGGTAAGTAGTATCAAATTGATGAACACCAAACATTTTTCTTGGGTTGAGAAATAAGACAGTTCAACTTCTCTTCTATCCTGTCCAAAGTCTTATAAAAGCTAAATATATAGCAATATGAAACAGCATCAAGGGAGTAGGAGGCAGAACACCACAGAAGGCAAAACAGGCATTTTCCAGCTGAAGGAACTGATCTATTTTATCATCTTCATTTCTCTAGGTTAAAAATTTGCTTAGTGTCACCTTTATGAGATGATTATTTTTATAAAATAACTGCTGATTTTTAGTCATTATTTCTTTCAGCAGAGGTCATAAGCAGCAGTTAAAAATAACGACTATTAATGGTTTATCTGTGGAGAACAGGATATGTAATAAATTTCAGAGGAAAAACTCTCATAATTCTTATTTTATTATAAAGGCTTAAAGAATCATTTTTAAAAGCAACAGGGAAATAGTCTTAAAATATATATTTCTGAAAACAAGTCTATAGCTAATTTTTTACAATTAAATAACTTTTTGAACTGATAAAACAATATTTTATAATACAGCTTCAAATAATTTTTACTAATGTGACAAAGCACACACAAATGAAAAATTAGATTAACGATAGCATTATATGCTATCACATACATAACGATCACAAACATTAAGTCACAAATGAATATTCTCCTTCAAATTAGAAAATACAGGCAAACAAACTCACTAAAATTTTAAGGCAAAAAACAAAATGAGAGCTAGGGAGTGGTGGTGCATGCCTTTAATCCTGGCACTCCAGAGGCAAAGACAGGTGGATCTCTAAGTTCAAGGCCAGCCTGGTCTACAGAGTGAGTTCTGGGACAGCCAGAACTACACAGAGAAACTCTGTCTCAAAGGAAAAAAAAGAAAGAAAAAGGAAAAACAAAAATGAAAACAACAAAACAGAACCAGGGCTGATAAGATGGTTCAGTGAGTCAAGGTACCACCTGCTGACAAGCTTGGTGACCCGAGTTCCATACCCAGAACCTGCATAGTAGAAGGAGAGAACTGACTGCCTCAAGCTGTTTTCTGAATGCCATACATTCGCTGTCGTACATGCTTGCTACCCAACAAATAAAAATTAAAAATCTAATAATAGTAATAATAATAACTATCATCATCATCATCATCATCACCATCATCATCATCTAGCAACCTGCAGCCCCTCAGGGCTACAGCTCTATCCCAGCTCCTACTGTGTCAGATAAGCACAATGCAAAAATGCTGTATGAAAAGATATGTCACCATCAGTTTCCATGAACGCAAGAAGAACTAAAAATCAACTCCAAGAAAATTCGGACCTCCCTGTGTAACAAATACTTTTATTTTTTTTTTTAGCTTTTCTAAAATTCAAACTTTATTTTTTCTAAAACTAAAACTGGTTTAGTTGTCTGGTCTTTATTTTAAACAAAGAAGGGCAATGGCTATGAGTGCTCACAGCACACTACAAAGTACAAGGGATGGTATCAGCTTAAAAGCAAGGGTGTAAGACAGAGACGCACGCTATTGATCACTCATTACTTTCAACAGAAATTTCATTTTATATATTACAGTACAATGTCACAGAATACACAAAGTGAGTTAAGTGAAGCAGATTGACAGGTCACGTGGCACAGTTGACGTCTGTGGTAAGACCAGCTACAATCTACTTATTTAACAGAATGAGTTAATGAAAGGTTTTCATAAAACCTACACCCTACAAATCTATTACTTTGTATCTTTTGTGTATCTCTACTATTCTTCATTCACATTTTTGTCTCATTAAAAAAATAGCTATAATATTGTCTAATTTCTCATTTTTAGAAGAACATATTTTCATGTAGTTTTCCTTTGGCATAACTCATCTATATTTTACTCTTAAAAAACACAGTTGAGGCATCTGAATCAGTTAGAAAATGTGTTTACAGTCACCTGGTATAGCCAAAGTCTGTTGTTTAAAACTGGGTTTTATCAGGTTACCTTCAATTAATGTTTACTGCAAGAAAAAAATTACCCAAATTTTTTTCCAATTTTTAAAAAAATAAAAAATACCTGTAGTACTATTCAAATATTCACTGCTATGATGCCAGCAAATTTCAGTTTAGTCTGTCTTCTGAAACAGTGTAAGAAAACTTATCAAAATAAGCCAGCAAGAAATGATCTTAAATGATGCACTGTGATAGTGTCATAAATTGTGATGATTAACCTGTGGACTAACTAGAGATGTGGGACATGGTAACTAAGGGTGGAGTTTCTATGGCAACAGTTGGATATCCATGCTGTAATATCTTTAGGTGGTATTGTTACCAAGAGTGCTAACAGTGGGTGGAATAAAATCCAAATTGAGCAATACTGCTGTTGTCTAGAAATTCAAGAAGTTAGAGAGGTTTCATTCAAGCGGAACCTGAAAATTTGAATGTTTCATTAGCATAATAGCTGTGTGGACTCAAGGGCAAAGAATAGGAGGCCAACAGTTTCAATTCATACAGTTAATATTGACTTGAAAGTAACTAAGGCAGCAAACACAGAAGGACCACCAAAGATCTGGCTGACCGCTCTGCTGGGAGGGAGGACATTATATTGGGTGGGCACTGACCCCAGCTAGCTTTGTGTGCCCAATGAGCCACATCTCCAGAAGGGCATCGAGGTCAGAGTTCAGAATGTGAAATGGAGAAATTACTTTCTGTTTGCACTGCATAGTAATGACTTTGCTGCTTTTGCTGCTCTTAGGGCAAGACTCTATTACTCAAGACACCACATGCTTTGGTTACAGGACATATAGAAATCTAGCTGAAACCAAGACGGAAGTTTTCTTCCTGTTAGCAAGCTCTCATAATGTTCAAAGATACTATGCAGCTGCTTGGGGGTGAGGGCGGGGGCAGTATTTTCAGTAAGACTCTTACTTGATTGCGGACCCTGTGTGCTCTAGTTCAGACTGATCAGACAGAAAAATGCCCTTTGCTGCAATAGTGGCAAGCCAGTAATGGGAGTAACCAACGCTTTTTGATTGGATTGGAGGCCCACTCCACAGGAGGGAATTCACCTCTAATACTGCAAGTCTGGTCAAAACCCATGGCTTAGGAGGTCAGAGGCCATAGTGAAGAAGCTGTTTTTATTTTTGCTAAAATGGACACAGCATACTTCTTAATAACTATGTTCACATGCATGGATTAGCGCTGTCACTAGCTTTGGTCAAAGAAGTTCCCGTTTACAGTGGGCAAGAGAGTAACTGCAGAGACTCCTAAGTGATAAAAATGCAGAGCATAAGGGACTGCTAAATATTTTGCCTTAACTAGAAGAACTATTTTACTCCCTCTAAAGTTCAGAGAATGCCATGGAAGTGGGACTGAAAAGCTTCTAAGAGTAAAAGAGAAGAGAATTAGGAGGAGTGTGAGACGGAATGCCATGGTCAGAGGCACACATGGCCTCATCTTCCTTAGTATAGACAGTTAATAGTTACAGGAGGAGGGAGATATATTTTCTTCAGTGTGTAATCACCAGTAAGGAGTTCATATTTATAAACAACCCCTCACCCAGGATCCTGTAAAAAACCCTAAAAACCTCAATGCATCACACACACACACACACTCACACACACACACACACACACACACACACACACACTCACTCACATACACACTCACACACACACACACACACTCACTCACATACACACACACACACACACACACACACACCACACACACACACAATCAAAACTAAAAAACCATGACTGTACAAAGGAGCCTAGTTGGGAATAGGAAGGGCATCTGGAGAAGAGGGAAGGAGCAAGAGGATAAAAAAAGGTGAAACAGACAAAAACACGTCATGTACATGTGTGAAAATGTCCCAATAAAACTCATTACTATGTATAATTAATATATATTAATTAAAAAGAAAAGTTATGCTAGTTCAAAAGTAAAAAAAACCAGTTCATATATGGGCAACAACTCACTAGAAAAAAATAGAAAAAAAATGATATGATAGCACTCTAAGTATGACATGTTTGAAAATTAGCCTAGCTGAGAGTAAAGGAGTGGTCTACAGACAAGAGGTCAATATTAAAAAGGATGTAGGAGTTGTGAATGAATGAAGATATATTTTACAGGTGCAGCAGAAACACCTTAGTATTATCACTCAGGTAAGAATTTGGATGCATTCTAGGTCTTTTTCTCTATGAAAGTAAACAGGAAGAATATGAAGTGGACATAACAGTAGGTACAGAGAGGTAGATGCACTTCATTATCACAAAGTAGATAGCAGGAAGAGTGAGATTAGGTTCACACATGAAAACAGGAGTGATAATGTCAGACATAGAGCTGAACACGAAAACCAATACTACAATATTGCTTATGAGGCACTGACTGCTCACATATCAAACACGGGTTTACAAGAAGACAAAGGAGTTCCACATTAGATACTGTGTAATGTATCCCATGAGATAAAGTACAGAATCTGGTATATGAATGTTGAAAGAACCTAATTCTAAATACTCAGTTATGCCTATTGAGAATCTAAACCAGGAGAAACAAGAGTATAGATCATCCAGAGGGGGCGAAATAATTCAGGGACAATGTGTGATTAGAGCATTAGCAACACACAGAAAGAGGAAAGCATTCGTGTGTGTGTGTGCATGTGTGTGTGTGTGTGTGTGTGTGTGTGTGTGTTTGTGCACTCACGTGCACATGCATGCATGCTTGTGTGCTGATGGAGCCTTGTATCTGATGGCTCAATAAAATAGCCCATGGCATCATTTCTAACCTGACATTTTCAGTAAAAAAGATGCAATTGATGTGACCAGGCTAATTGAAATGCCTAAACGAGCCTCTATAACAAGCTCTTACAGAATATTCAACATGTGACTATGTATGCACTACTGTGGCAAAGGCCTGCTAAAATGTGAAACAAGGCATTCAGAGGTGTCAAAGGAGTTGAGATGAAGACACAAATTGTTTGGTCTCTCTAGAGTCTTTAAAGATGCTCAGATGTAATATACTCATGAGTGTCTAAGAAGAAGAGGGTAATTATTTGATGCGTGAAAAGGAAAAGAAGAAAATAATGCATGTCAAGATGTTACTGTCTCGGAGAAAAATCTTGACAATAAAAAGCCACAACTTGAGCTTAAAGATAGAGACAAACTGGTTTATCTAGAAATAAGGGAAGTTTTGTACAGGAGTGTGACAAGATAAAGCATTTGGTCCAGTGACCATTCCAAGTGTGTTTGAAACTGCTCCTAACACTAGCACACAGCATACAATCAATCACCACTGAATTAACATGACAAATACACCAGGTCTTAATGTTTTAAATCAGCATATAGAAACTGACAGGTGACATTAAAGCATTTGGAGATAAGAAAACCTGTTTTCTTTCTTTCTTTCTTCCTTCCTTCCTTCTTTCTTTCTTTTTTAACTATAAGTTCCTCTTATCACTCTACAACACAGAAGGGGCTAGCTCAGTATACTTGCATGTTACCAAAAACAACTGCACAGTGTGACTTTTCCACATTCAGTGGAATTTCATCACAATATTTTCCTCCTTCTAACAAGAAACCTAGGCTAAAAATACAAAAACAAATAAAATTTCTTTTTGGAATGTCTGCAGAATTTTTAAAAATGTTTTTTGATATTATAACTACAATATTTCTCCCTTCCTTTTCCTTGATCCAAAACCTCCCAGGTCTACTTCAGATTCGTGGCCACTTATTATTATTATTATTATTATTATTATTATTATTATTATTATTTTTATTTTTATTTTTACTAATTGCTATTACATGCATATATGTATAAACATATATATTCCTAAATATAAGCTGCTCAGTCCATCAACATACAGGTATCACTTACTCCAGATTTATGTGAAAAATTAGATAACTAATTCTATGACTAATAGGAACTACTTTTATTTAATTAGTTAATTAATAATCCAAGCTATAATACTAAACAAATTTCCCTCAATTTTGTATTTTATTAAGGTTATTACTTGATAATCAAATTAATTTTTACAAAACTTACAAAGCTGAGCATCTGCCTGGAGAGTTCCGCCTTTAGGATTTAGCTTCTGGCTTTGAACCACAGGAACTGGTTTATAAGACTGGCCTGTGGCCCTGTACATGGCTTGTACCCATAATATTCTGTCCTGTTCATCATCACTGGCGAATATTACGGTATCCCCTTCTTTAACAGCGTTAAAAAACACCTGGCCACCCTGAAGGCCTGTGGAAGAAGAAAGACACCATTAAAATTTACACGATTGGCGATTTTAGTCTTTATTTACCCAGCTTCATTCATATGAGCTCAATGCTTTAAATTATCTTAGTTGAGTGTTGCTGGAGAGCTTCTCTCCAGCTCCCAAGTCCCGCCAGTCTCCAGCTCCCAGGCTGAACCCATTCATAAAATAAACACACAGATGCTTACATTATTTAAACTGCTTGGCCATTAGCTCAGGCCTATCATTGTCTAGCTTTGATTCTTATATTTAGCCCATTTCTATTAATCTCTACTTTGCCACGTGGCTTGTGGCTTACCGGCACTTTACATCTTTCTTCTCCTCTCGGCGGCTCCAGCCAGTCTCCCCTTTCACCTTCCTGTTTCCTCTCTTCTCTTCTCTGTTAGTCCCGCCTATACTTCCTGTCTGGCTACCGGCCAATCAGTGCTTTATTGATACAGAGTGATATCCACAGCAGTTGAGGATCACATCCCCAGCCCATGATTTAAAGGTACACAGCAAAAACACTTCTACATACAGCTCAGGGAGACACTCAGCTCTCAACAAGAGAGCATTAGGCAGTACAACAAACATACCCCATAGAAAGACAGAGTGAAATCTGGCGTTTCATGCCAAAGAAGGAGATTCTTTGTGTTGGTATATTTATCATTCTACATGTAAGTGAAATATGAGTTCAGGAAAAATAAAAATACAGGGAAGGTAAAAGTGATACTTCAGTTTGGATGGTAGCTTAATCTTTGGACAAGTGGTATTTGTATATGTAAATGAACAATTAGAGAATATGGCCACCAATTTCTACTTCATCTCTGTATGTTAATTTAAAAATGTAAGTTTGTGTTTCTTAAAATTGCTGATTAATTTTACTACCATCTATATATCCATTTATTCACTCATTTTCAAGCACCATGTGTTCAGTTCTATAGCCTCCATAGTTTGAGGACCCCCACACACCTGGAATGCTTGACCTTAGAGTATTTGGAATTTGGACTTGAGCTCATAACAAGTAATGAGTTATCTGAAGGGTGAGATCCCTGTCTCAATACCAATTTCACATACACTTATACCCAGAACATGCAGGTAATTTTTATATAGTATTCTTATTGTCCATGGATTTTAACTGCAACTTGTCAAATAAGGTCAGATGTAGAATTTTCTAGCTGTGGCATCATATGAGTATTTAAAGAATGTTTCAGATTTTGAATTTCAGATTTATCATTATATATAGTATTTTATATCTATAATGTTCAAATTAATATATATGGAGGGACAGAAATATAATAAAGTGTTTTGTAGAGAAAATTAGAATGTAATATATATGTTGGAGTGGTGGTGCCTACCTCCTCCCAGTTAAAGGGATGTAGATCGCTGTGAATTTGAGGCCAGCCTGATCTACATAGTGAGTTTCAAGCTAGCCAGGGCTATACAGACTCTGTCTCAAAATTTATCTGTCTGTCTATCTATCTATCATCTATCATTTAATTGCCATTTCATTACCTATTTTTTGTAATTTTACTTCCCAGTGAAGTTTCTGCATGTATTGCTCTATCTCATATAATTTTTCTATCAGCAAAATTTAAATATTTTATTATTGTATAAAAATAATAGAGAAGCAGATGATGGTAAAAGACATAATTTGAACCTTAAAGTCTTGTCCAGTTACATGAGCTTCAAATTAGCCTTCCATTCATCAAGGGGTATTTTAAATGGAGAACAAACACAGTTGATCACAAAGTTGCAGACATCCGCACATGACTGGGAAGGTGGTTCACTTAGCATTACCTGGGTGGGGGTCTGTGTAATCCACAGTGTATCCTTCAAGTTGCATTAATTCCTGTGGTTCAGACTTTTTTTCTCTATAGCTGCACATAGCAAAGGTGTACTGGCTAACCTGCTCGGTGAAAAAAAGAGGGAGAGGGAGAAAAAATGGTTTGCAGTTACAAAAAGAAAAATAATAACCAAATTTAACTTTTTGGTTTTCTTTACCCAGACTTTCCTCCAAGCAAAAACATGTAATTGGCATGTAAATTATTATATTTTTAGCATTCCTCAAAACTCAGCTGTGAGACTGAAGTGCCTTTCATGGGTCTGCTGGCAGCGAGAGCTCATGTGATGAGGATGGTGACCTAGTGTCCCCTGCCGTGCATATTTATGTAGGAGACGAAAAGCCAACCAACCAAATGCGGTACACAATCATTCTTTCTGTATATTCACAAACTGTATGCAATTCTCTTTTGGTCCCCAATTAAGCATGAATGACAAACAGATCTCCAGTTCTCCACAGTTATGTAGGAGTTTTACATCACACCTGTATTAGTAAGAGAACTCTCAATTTTTTGTTTTTGTTTTTAACTTAAGCTGGTTTTGATTACAGCAAACTGATTGCTTTACTCCTTATCCACTACCATTTCCAGAGTTCATCCTCATCTTTATTTCCACCTCATTTTGGTGCTATTAGTATGTTAGCATTTAGTAACAGGACACTTTACTGTTGAAAAATATGTAACCTTATACATTAAATATTAATTTATATTTTATTAATATTACATTTCTGTACTAACAATGTACTTCCTCTTTATTAGTTTTCTTGTTGTTCACTGCTTCTTGAATCTCATTTTGTCATTTTGAATGTAGTTTCTTCCTTTAACAGAAGCTCATGTGTCCACACTCCTAAGTGCCAGTCTGGTTGCTCTCTATATAGTGTGCACTCTGGCAATCCTGTAAGCATTTTGAAGGTAATATTCCAGTGTTAAAGGGCTAAGTGTCCACGCTGAAAAGTTTGGTTGAAGCTCAATTGTGCTTTCCTTGTACTCAATTTTCCTTTCTCTGTGGCTGTTCTTAAGTGTTCTCTCCATCTTTGGGGCTGTCATGATGGTCAGCAGGTAAATGTGCTTGCTGTCAAGCCTAACACGACTTGAGGTTGATCCCTAGGACCCACATGGTGGCAGAGAACAGAGTCCAGTAGGCTGTCCTTTATTTCCACACAGACTCAGTAGTACCCACACACATACATATACATAACTAAATAAACAATGTAATGAAAAGGTTGTCTTCCTATCAACTTACTAGAGTTTCACTGTGAAATGTTTTGGAGTGACATGCATATCCTAGCTAGGATGCTGAGTGTCTTCTCTTGGATAATTTCTGGCAATATTAATTTTAGAATCCTATCTATCATTATTTCAAACATTTTTTTGTTCCATTTTTGTTCTATATTCATTCAATTTTATAAAAATTATCCTAAAACTTACATATGCATCCTTTAAGCAATTATATATCTCATTTTTCTCCATCTGTTCATTTTGAGTTGTTAATTTTTTTTTTAGCATTTAACATTCTATAAATAGTTGCATTTGTGATTTTTATTGTATTTTATTTTAATTTTATTAGAGATTCCTCCAATTTACTGTTTAACCTTCTCTTATGTAAGATTCTAATCTTAGGGTCTGTATTTTTAAGCTATTTAAGTTCCACCTTTGGAAAAAGCCTGATTTAAATCTCTTGTTTAGTTTTCACAGTGTGACGTTCTGTTCTTATGTTGTGGATTTTTTATTAAATTTCTGGGCCTGTTGAGAAATAAATACAGCTTAAATACAACTGTTCTACAGTTTATGTATGAGATAGTTTTATGGCTGAAGTCGTTAAGGATGAAAACAATCAGTTTAGTTTCATCATGTTAGATCATAGTTATTATTCAACATAGCTTTCTTTGTGGACTGTCTATGAATCCTAAGTAAAGAACTTCTATTTCCATGTTCTTTAATACCAGATGGCCCAAGGTTATAGGTGGAGAGCTTCTCTCCAGGTCCCACCGAGCCCCAGCAGTTCGCCCACTTATAAAATAAACACACAGATGCTTAAATTATTTACAAACTGTATGGCCATGGCAGGCTTCTTGCTAACTGTTCTTATATCTTAAATTAATCCATTTCTATAAATCTATACCTTGCCACATGGCTTGTGGCTTACCGGCATCTTCACATGCTGTTTGTCATGGTGGCGGCTGGCAGTGTCTCCTCAGCCTTCCACTTCCCAGAATTCTCTCCTCCTTGTCCCGCCTATAGTTTTTCCTGCCTGACCACTGGCCAATCAGTGTTTTATTTATTGACCAATAAGCAACATGTTTGACATACAGACCATCCCACAGCACAAGGTTACCACCAGGTCAGAGCATTTTATGTATTTTTCTCATTTATTTTATTTTTAGTCATGTGCTTCTGTGTGTGTGTGTGTGTGTGTGTGTGTGTGTGTGTGTGTGTGTGTGTGTGTCATGTACACATGAGTGCAGGTGCCCTGGAACCCAGAAGAAGATCAAGAGCCTCCCATGGAGCTGGAGTTGTAGGTGGTTGTGAGCTACCTGACTTGGGGGCTGGGAGCTGGAAACCTGGGCCCTTTGCAGTGCAATATGAGCTTTTAAAACTCAACTTGAGCCATCTCTTCACAACCACTCCATTTCTTAACTTTGATTTTACATTTATACTTAATAAAACAAAGATAATGAATACAAGCTAATAGGAATTTTGAAGGCTAATTTTTGTACACATTTAGACACTAAGCACAAACTGAAGTTTATAAGCCTGGGGGCAGATTATTTTCTTGGTCCATCATTTCACTGGATTTTTTTAAACATTTATTTGATATCTATATTTTAAATTCCTTCTTTGGATATAACTCAATTATGACTTCCTCTGATTGGACAATAAATATCCAGCATAGCAGCTTAATCCCACGGTCCAGCTGCCACTGCAGCCACAGTCCTAATTCATACAGAGGCTTAAACGTTTTGTTTTTTTATCTTTGGTCCTTTTCCTTGTAATTCAGCTCAGCATATAAGAAGATGTGTAATATATATGATCCGGCACTTCCAGGTGCTGGACAAGAAAATATTTACCTCTTATAACTGCAGACTGAACCCAGGGTCTTTAATATGTTGGGCACACATTCTAGTACCAGGTTGCATCCCTAACCCTCATTTTTATGACAAAGATCTACCTTTGTAGCACAGCCTGATAGTGAATTTAATAATCCTCTTGCCTCAGCCTCCCCAGTGATTCAATTATAGGAATGTGCCACCATGGTCATCTCAAAATAGAACTGTTAGTATTGTCTTACAACTGGACCACACTACCAATTTAAATACCTTAGCCAGGTCTTTAATTTTTTTCCCAATGGACTTGCTGAATAAGACATCTAACTTTTGTCTTTGAGACATGCACCCAAGAGACATCAAATGCCAATTTCACATTCCAGAAATAAAAACAACTACAATGATGGGTCGAGCATATAAAATAAAGCAAAATATGTCCAATTTGTCTTAAGAATGAGTAAACTGTAATTAGATATTAAGGGATTTGGTAAAGCAATGCTTTAACAATAAATTAGTAACAGAACAATGATTATTTTGAGCATATAATTAATAAGCCTCATATCTCCAGCTCTTATTTGGGAGACTTTAAAACCATAAGAAGAGTAGTTCCCTGGCACATCACTGCCATAATAATCCGAAACCTGCTGGGAGAGAGATGAAGAACACGGGAGGGTCTAACTTCTCTACACAGCTTGCAAATACCTCCAGCAGTTACTAACCAGAATACACAGCTATCACTGGGTGAAGTACTCTGGACACACTATTCATCTTGCCCGCCTCAATCACTTCTTCACCTGAACTCCCATGTAGGAGAACATTGCCTTCATCTTTAAAAACTCGTCTTTCTATTTCTCAGTCTAAACCCCTTACATTATTTCCCAAGATCTTTCACACTGGTCCCCATCACCTTTCTAACGGCATCGCCTTGTCTTCTGTTTTCTTCTCTATGACTCAACTCCTCCAGACTGTGCATAATCCAACTTCAAAAGTGTGCAGCATGAAATCTCTGCCTATGTCTACATGGAATTTATTTTGTTTAAATTCAGGAAATGTTCTCTTCTACATTCTTTGAAAGTGTAATACTTTTGAAAGTGTAAACTACATTTTTATCTTGTTTTAAAAACAAGTAGCACAAATAGTTGTCCAGACCATATGACATGTCCTCTCAAATGCATTCTCTTCTACTTGTCATATCTGACATTTGATTTTAAACTCTAAATACTCTGTTTAAAATGTTCGGGAAATGGTCATCATAAGGTGATGTACCTTCTTTCATCCAAGTAGTAAAATTTGAATGCATTCAATTGGAGCCAGGGAAGTATGAGGTATTAAAATTTATTTTTGAGAATTACATCTATGAGTACTGTATTCACACGTTCTCCCCTCCCTGGCCTCCCTCTAACTTCTTCCATGACCCCCTAAGTCCTTCTTGAATTCATAGCCTCTTATCCTTTAATTATTATTACTGTTTCATACCCTCTCACAATGTATAAATACACCCTGCTGAGTTCACTTAGTACTGTACGTATGTGTTTAGGGCTGACCTTTTGTGATTGGCTAACCAATCAGGAGGCTTGTCCCTGGAGAAGACTAACTTTCCCTCTCAGTAACCACTAATTGCTGTAACTGTTCATCTAGGGGTAGCATCTTTGGAGAATCCTCCTACCCACACTGGCATGTCAGTTGGTGGTGTCATTTTTAGGTCTTGGTTAGGCGAGTTCTTCATTTCAGCTGTAACCACTTCCATCAGCGAGCAGTCAAAACGCTAGCACTATGAAGATCCAGGAAACAAACGTGGAGAAAGAATAAAACCCAAACTTGGATAATAGCTAGTTAAGGTGTATCATTCACACAACAAAACAAATGTGTGTTTGTGTGACTCATTTTATAACTGTATGTGTGTCTGACTGTATGTTATGTATACCACATATATGCAGTATCTGAAGAGGCCAGAAGAGGGCACTGGATTCCTGGAACTGGAATTACAGGTGGCTGTGAGACACCAGATGTGGGTGCTACAAACAGAACCTAATTCCTCTGTAAGAGCAGTAAGATCTCTTAACTGCCAAGCTTTCTCTTCAGCCCTGAAAAATATATTTTTAACTTCTTAAAGATATATGTATCCTGTGAGAAATAAACCATTTCTATATACTTTACCATGTAGAAAAAAAGAAAATGCTAAAATATTGGAAGGCAGTGTAAAGTAAAAGCAGGTTAGAAAAAGATGATATTTTTGGAATTATAATGAACTCCAATATATACAAAAATATATTTTATTGAGTCTGACATGTATATTCTCTTGTAGTATGACTGGGGCTACTAGCATTACAGGTTTATTTTCATGACAGGGCTATTTTAACATTCTGCTGATCCATTAATCAGCAAAAATTGACCAAATGAATAAAAGGTTATTTTAGCATTGAAGACAACACATTTGATTATGTAGTAAGGGTTTGAAGAGAATACATTTGCAACTCGGACACCAGGATATTCAGAGGATTTGTAGCCCACTAAACAAAGAAGAGTTAAACTGAGAGCTAAGTTTTATTGTAAAATTATACAATTATTCTCTAAAAACAAGCTGTATACCCATGATCCCAACCCCTGTGAGGGTGAGGTAGGAGAATTTTAAGTTCCAGGCCAACTTGAACAAAATAGTGAGACCTTTTCTCAACAAATCATGACAAACAAAAACAAACTTGGAATCTGCTGTAACATAGTAGTTTCAAGAAATAAGGTGTCTGGGCCTTTGAGATTTTGAGATTGTGATTTCAACTATAGCAAATGGAGAGGAGAGTGGAATCTGCCTTTTCAAGGTTGCCCAGGTGACAATGCTCATATTGAGTCTAGGATGTGCCTCCTCACTCCAGGTTGGTGTTCTTTCCATGACATCATATTATGTTATAATTCTCATTCTGATACTTTAAACAACCACATTCCCTAATTAGAAGTCTAATATCTCTAAATGTTTGGCAAAGTCATTATGTAAGACAGCCCTGAATTACTATCAAAGACTACCAAGGGTATTGGAGAGAAAAGTGAATTAAGTATTAGGTCAAGGTTACTCATCTCTTGATTATTCATTTCTTCTCAAGTATGTGTAATCCCAACACTTGGGAGGCAGAGATCATAGAGCTACAGAAAGAGGTCTTGTCTCAAAACCAAATTAAACCAACCAACCACCACCACCATCACCAAAAAAAAAATATGTCCCTCACCCCACAGAAATGACAGTGAAGTAACGTGGGTGGTGAATTCTTCAGTGGAAAACAAAGCAGTGTAAGAAAAGGTAGAGGGTTGGATGCTGTGAACACACTGGGATCGCTGGTTCTCCTCTGCCTTCTGCCTCCTTACTCTTCTACTTCTCTGCCTCTCTCTCTGTCTTTCCCTGCATCTCATGGGCTCATTCTTGCCATATCATTATGGGTAAAGCAGGAGCACATGATTTTGGTGTTGAGGATGTTAACTAAATGCCCTTATTAATGAATAATAAACTGACAGACACATGAAAAAGTGGCCCTGCATCTAAGTGTAGTTTTAAATACTATGTTGCTCTATTTTGGGTGAAATTATTCTGGATAGCTGTACTATAAATTTTAAGATATTGTCTTATTGCAAACCAAAACACTGTTTTTCCAAAGAATTTTTACAAATATTATTTATATGTTCACATTGTTATCTGCTAAGATATCCAGATTTGATATATATGAACCACCAAGAGTGTGAAAATTTTGTCATTTAAGAACTAGACCTTAAACAAAACAAAACAAAACAGCTAGACCTTAAAACTAGACAGAAGGTATCCAATGAAAAATACAATGATGTTGTTTATTCTTTATGTAAATTGGAAAATAGGTCCAGGTCCTGTTTAACGTTTATGTTAAGTATTTTATTTTTAGTTGGATTCAAAAAATAAATCACTCTTTAACAGCAGGACATACAAATGCTCAAGTATTAGTTAAAGAATCTTTAAAGACAACTAAAGGGAAAAACACAAAGTTCCAGCTTTAGACAAATGAGAACATGGTCATAAAATGATGAATGTTAAAAGGCTTGCTTCATTTCATATTTTGCCTAAACATCTCAAAAACTGCCCAATAGATCCAGTATCCCTTCCAGTACCTGGGCCCATAGGTACAACAAAGACTACAGATGGGACAGTAACAGAACACCAACGGTGAGCAGAGCTGTCACTAACAGTGAGGAAACCTGACCCATGAAACAACTGAGAGCCTGCAATTAGGCTTTGGGAAATATTGGCTCTAGAAGTAATGTACTACTCATACTAGACTCCTGAGTCACAAGTTACTTATTCGATTCAATAATATGATGCACATTTCACAATCCATTTGCTTACTCTAGAATTCCAAGAGGTCTGACTTTACCTGTTTCTTTTACAAGGTCATGCTACATCACATGCATAAGGCTAATTCAACAAGCAATCAATAGTGCACATTCAGGTGGTAACAACTTGGGTGCTACTGTTTACTAACCAGAGCCCAGAACAAGTGGGACTCAGGTCATCTACAGGAGCCAGGGGTTGCCCTGCTCCCTCCTCTGTCAGCTGGAGGCAGTCAGACAGACAGCATCTACCTGCTCTGCACTGCAGCAATGAGGCAGGGGATTATTTACACAGAAACATGGAGGTCTGACCTAGTCTGATCAAGTATTTGTATTCTCATAAGCTTCCTGGTGTATTACCGAACAAAGCTTATATAATTTACTATATTAAAATAGAAAAATCCCTTCAAGAGAAGTGCATCAATCATAAACATTTAATATTCTTTACTCAGTCCACTTGTAATAACTCCAAACAGAACAGATTTGTTGGGAATTGGGGGAGGTAGACAGACTTTAATCTGAGGACAGCGCTAAGTCTGGCTTCAGCATCATTACTTTCCACAGGGCACTTTAACTGATGCTGTGGCCCCACATGGTATCCATATCTGGGATAGGAAACCTCCTATTTTGTTCTTAATTGCCAACCTGCTTGCCACCTGCCCATATGCACACATGTAGGTGCTAACTATGAGATTTGAGAGACCACAGCATTCAGGTTTATATGTATATTACTACTGCAGGGATCGTGTTAACAGCTGGCAGCTTAGCAACTGCCACCATCTAATTTCAGTAAAGATTAAGGCTTTTAAAATCCTTAGCTGGAAATGTTCTTGGCAGAGGGCAAAGGTGCTGCTGGAGTTATTTAAAAAAAAAAACTCAGCTTAATTTAATCAAGGAAAATGAACATATATTCAAGATACTGACAGATTTGTATAGAATATATATTATGATTAACTGTCTTGGCCAAATGGCATAGAGAGATCTAACAATCATGTACAAATTCCTTAAAGAAAGGAAGGGCTGTGTTGTTACACAAATGCTCAGTGTGATCTGCACATATTCACTTAACAAATATTTTGTCTAATTCTACCTATGTTTGATACAGTGCTAAGTAGGTATGCTAAAAAGGATAAACAGATTAAAAGATACAATGTATCCATAAAATATTTTAACTGGAGATAAATGTTCTGGAAAAATTAAAACAGAGTGCTGTGACAGAGAGTTGGAAGGTATTTTAAAATAAGTAAGTGGAGAAGACACATTTGAATAGTCAACATTTGAAGTGAAAACTAAATTTGAAGGTAGGAAAAACAAACTCTGGGGAAGAGAAAGGAAGTGCATTATGTCTATAGGGAGGTTTAGGAGTGGTCAAACCATCTGAGAGAAAGCAGGTGACTTTCTCCAAAGTTGCCCAGGCACAGAAATCCTACAAAACTCATATTTTTAGATACCACAGGAAAGGGGTCTAGAGACTTGAAAGATGCCAAGCCTTTGGATCTGCAGCAGTAATGCAGGATTTTAGAATGGTAGATGCTGATTGGTGATAGGAAGCTAATGGCCAGAAATACATAGGATCTTTGCTAGGTCATGGATATTTATTATTCTAAGTGCCATGGGAATCACGAGAAGGATTTAGGCAGAAGGTCATCTTTTTTTTTCTAATAAGACTAAATTTATTCAATATCCTAGAGTAAAACTTTTGATTATAAGTATCCAACAGTATAAAAAGTGCAAAACAGATGTGTAGATTTCTAATATATTAATACAAAGTGCATGACTCCATACAGGACATCCTACAGGCGGAGAGAGTGGAGGGGGAGAAGACTGTGGTTGAGGTCTAATAGTAAATAAATAAATACAGAAGTAGAGACGACCCATCAAAATATATTCTATCACTAATACTGCAGTCAAAATGTACAAAAAAATCCCATGTCAAAGTAACACAGGGGAATGGTAATAGCTGGACTCTGTATTACACCAAGGGCTGTGGAGAACCAACCCACTAATTGAGTAGCCTCTGCATGTGGTGGCTTGTACTAGGTAGGTTTTTCCCCAAAGGAAGAGACACACAATGTGTCTTAATGTCAGTTATGTGTCAAAAGGTTATTTAGGTTCTATGAAAAATAGGTTATAAAGAAAACCGGGGAAGTGGAAGCAGAAGAAAGCAGGATGCTACTGTTCAAGTCCATGTGCAGATGATGGCGGTTTAAGCTAGTTTGGTAGCAGAGCAGATGGATGTGAATGGATATAAATGGAACACTAATTTTCATAATTTAAGAAGCAATACTTTATGATTGACATGGAAGTAAGGAAAAGAGAGGGATCAAAGACAGTTCCTAAGTTTCCAAGATTAAATGCACTGCTAACATTTCAGAGTTTATCATGCAAACTTTTAGGGCCACTTTAACTGTTCTGTTAGATACTCTTTGGAAAGTCCTAGCTATCAAATATGAAAGTTGTTTTGAAAATAACTTTGAAACTTATATTATTGTCCCCTGATACTTTGATACAAATAAACTCCAGAACAAATGATGAAATTTATGTTTTGAACAATTGAGATAAAATAAGGGGCAACTTAATAAAACGTTTGATGGTTAAAAACAAAATGACAAACAAGGAAAACAATAGTCAACATTTGGGAGAGCATTTACAATTCATGAGTTCTTTATAGGCTTATACTCTTATTTAGCTTTGTAAGTACCTGGCTCCTTAGACATATTTCTATAGCAGTATTTCTATATATATACAAAATTAACATATGAGAATTATATATTTTTATATATGATAATTATTTACTTTTAATTTATCATTGTTTGTAGACAAAAACAAATTTTTAAGCAAGACAAATGAAGGTACAGATTATGTTATAGATGTAATCTTTCACTTACAATAATAGAGTTAATAATAATATTTTTACCTGCTGACATGGTGATTGCTCCATTTTAAAAAGAGAACAAAGGAACACACACACACACACACACACACACACATCAATGATTGATTCCATTAGGAATGATGTGTGTTTGTCTATGTATGTTTAGGTCATCCTATCCGCAATAGTTACTTGACTATTCTTGTGCAAGAGACTGGAGTAGGTGCTACCTAGGAATTTTGATGGGGTCTTGATAAAGATTTCTTTTACCATTTACTAAAAAATGAAACCTATATACAAATATTAAAGAATAACAACAACAAAAAGCTGAGTTGGATTGCAACTTACTGCAAAAACACCCACTGCTGCTAGCTTCCCAGCTCAAAAGGCCACACTCTTCCTCGCTCCACCTCTTCTCCCTGGCCTTGTTCTGTCCATCCCTAATGTAAACCCCGCCTCTTGGAGTAAAACACACTTTTCAATTGGCTACTGGACCAGTGACAGAATTCCCATAACTTTTCCTCCTTTTTGTCTAATTAAGAAGGAAAGGTTTTAACTCTAACATAGTAAAACCATATACAATAAGAATTATTATCAAGTATTGTCCAAATAGAAAGGAAAGGTAATAACCTTAATAAAAATGAAACTACATACAACAAGAACAATTATCAAGTAAGAAATACAGTCTCAGTGTCCAGTCTATAAGTAATTGGCAAGTTTATAGAGATTACTCCATTAGCTATCCTCTCCTGAAGAGTCCAGAGTCTGTACCTAACATTCGTTTTGCCCAGGTTTGGGAGAATCGTATCTCTGTCTAGTCAACCCCATCAAAGAACTGAGAAGGAAATAATATTACCTGAGTAAGCAGGAATTGCATAGCAAGCAACTTCCAAAAATGTAAGAAATGATAGAAACAGCTGGCTGCCTGGACAGTCACCCAAGGTTCCTCTGTAACATTGGGGCATCCATCTTTGGCCTACAGGCCTAGAATATCTGACAGACTTTTTTTAGAAGCAGGAAATTTTGAAGGACTGTTCTACTCTGTCTTGACAAAGTTCAGCAGTCATTTTTTCTTTGTGTCCTGCTTGTCCAGTTTGGACAGCATACTGTCAGCTGTCTAGGCAAGGGCAGTTTCTTGCACAAATGGCTATCTTTTGCCACAAAGAAAGCAAACTCATATGTAGTTTCTTCAATGTCCATCATCCCTTTTTGAAGTAGATCCATGCCACCAGGAGATGTGTCTCATGTAAAAAAAAGTCTAAGTTATTAAAACATTTTAAATACTATATTCTATAGGTCTTTGATATACCTAGCTATCTAAAATATATCTCTGTATGATCTTTAAAACATAACTAACATGACTATAAGTTTGATAGTTATGGGTGACTCTTAACTTGTATTTCTTAATCATGCTAAATTGTTTGTAAAGATAACTTTCAAGGACTGAAATTTACATTATATTGTTAAATGAGCTGCATAGGTATAATACCTTAAACAAGAGTAGAAATGCATGTACAGTATGTTCTAAAAAATAACCTTAAATTTGTATCAACATACGAAAATATCTTAAACAGAAGTAGGAACATATATACAGTATAACAAAAATAACCTTAATTTGTATCAATATACAAAAATCCATACCAATGTAAAATATTTAAGATTAATAGTTGCTTTTTTAGTTTAAAAGTAGATTTAATAATCTACTCTTTTATCCTATCATTTTTTATCCCCCCTTTTTTTCAGAACGAGATCCTTTTTTTCTGACCATACCCAATAACAACTTGTATCCAAACCCCTACACAATGTCAAATATCCATAATCTAGTGTAAAACCAAAAACAACCCACCCCACCTCTTGAGAATGTGGATGTGATGTTATTAAAATTACTTCCTGCTGTCTGAGCAGTGATGATATCTCTAGGGGACCCTGAAAAAACCAAAACAATGGACAAGTCCTAGGAAGGCTAGCTGTATCATTTGTTGCCAGTCTCTGAGAAATGGGAAAGTGTAGGGCTTGTCTGAAATCCTGGCTGGAGTAGTGCATGAGGGTGGGTCATCTCAGCTGGCCACCTTGGAAATGTCCTGAGCAGTCTGCAGTCCAAAGCTGACCTTTGGGTGGTGTTTATTAGTGTAGTGGCTTTACCACAGCCAGGTAAAATTGTTGTTGTGGGGCTCCATCATCCTTTGGGAGACTACAGAGGTTGCTGTTAGGAATGTTTTTTGTATTCTGCAGAGAACTTAAACATATTAAATGTCATAGATTGTAAATCTTGGGGAGGTTAGAGGTCTGTGATCTATTAAATACACCTAGGATACACAGGCTAGGTAACATTTCACCTTTCTGGGGTCTTTGAGGAAGCTAAAGACTAAGTAATTAGACTTTAAATTTTCCTTAGTTATGATAAAAGGTAAAGATAAGATAGATAATAGAATATTTTCTCTAATTTTGCCAAATATAAACGGATTTGATATTGTAACTGTAATTCTTACTTAATAACTGCTTTGGTTGTATATAATTTTACTATGTTAAAGTTAAAACTTTCCCTTTTAATTAGGCAAAAAAGGGGGAAATGATGTGAAATAATTCTTTTGTACACTGTGAAGATTTGTCACTCGGCTTGCTTTAATAAAAAGCTGACTGGCCAGTAGCTAGACAGGAAGTATAGGTGGCCAGCCAGACACAGAGGCGGCTGGGGAGGAGGGCAGAGTCAGAGGAGTCACCAGCAAGACATGGAGAGGAAACAGGAGGTGCAAGAAGAAAGAGATGTAACACCATGTGGCAGAATGTAGATGAATAGAAATAGGATAATTTAAGTTGTAAAAGCTAGTTAGTAATAAGCCTGAGCCATTGGCTGAGCATTTTAAATTAATGTAAGACTCTGTGTCAGTTATTTGGGAACTGATGGGTGGACAGGACAGGAAAACTCTGCCTATAGGGACTTTCATTTTCTACCATGAAAACCATGTGTTGGTATACTAAGCATGTCCAGCTTAGTCACAGAGCCACCATAATAATCTTTGTGGATGTGACAGCTATGCCTTTATTACTTCAAACTGTCTTGTTGTATAAGCAAACAAATGCTACTCCAAACTAAAACCCTTCCTGCTGCAACTACCTTCATGTTCAATGTGTACGAGTGCCATCTCAAACACCTGTGAGGAGTCAGCTTCAGTAGGTCCTCCAAATACGCTGAGTCCTTCAGAAATCATCAGGCAAAGAGAGCCACTTCTTTAGGTTTAAATAGAATCCCGACAACACCTTCCTGAGAAGCGGTGCTTCCCATGTGCTTGCAGCATGTTCTGATCACTGCCTGTTTACATCCTGTGCCAACTCAGCTGATATGTAATTAACATTATGTCTTGATAGCCTGCTGTTGTTTGCAGCAACTTCAAGTCATGATTCTGACACTTCGACAGCAAGCAGTGAACACTTGATACGGGGCCAACACAACATCGATGTCTACTTCAGTTCCAGTGATGTCACACAGTCAGTCGTTTTCCTAATCCCAGGGCTCTTCAGGCTACCACTCCAGGGTTACGTCTTTAATGTGGCAACACTGCTTTGTACCTTATGGCACTAAAGATCCCTAGTGATTTTTACGATACCTGTTTATCTTCAGATGAACTGTGGTTATATGCATTAATTTAATAATAACCATATGGAACAAGAAATATGAGCTTTGACTCTACTGTCTAACAGAGCAGGATTTGGTTGACTCCATCTCACACTAGACTAATCCTGAGACTATTACACAATGTCCCTGTATACACTTTATCTTATCTGTTCTGTGAGGGAAATAGTAACACCTCCTCTGGCAGGCTTATTCTGAACAGTAAATAAAATCATGCATTAAAAGTGCATTAGGCAAATGTGTGCCACAGGGTAATCACTTAATAACAATCAGATTAAATAAATAAAAGATGTGTTAATACTTAGGTGCCTCAGGAAAATTTGGATTTATCACAGAAATGTACAGTATTTGGTATATACAGCAATCTGAATAGATGTTAGAAAATTGTAAGAGAAATAATTCCACTTAGTTAAACAAAAATTGCTTCAAATCAATGACAAAGTATATCTGAAGCTGATTACCTGAAGAAAAATTGTGTCAAACATATCCAATTCTTATTATAATATGAATTACAATATGATATCAGAAGTAGTTCATACCAGTTATGCTTTCATAAATCTAATAAATACTAAAACACTGGGGAAACATAAAAAATATATAACAAAGTTTAGTTTTGGTAAGATTTCAAATATATTCTTTGTAATTGTTCTTTTAATTTATCTTGAACAAAAACTTACCTTCATTTTTAAAATGCAGTCTCTTAGTTATTAAAATAATAATTCATTTTATTAATGTAAATATACCAGGGTTAGGATATAAACCTAAGCAGGAAGCTAAACAACTACACAACATGAACAGATAATTTTGCTTTCTGATTTTTTGACTCTAATTTAAATTGACATTTTTGTCTCCCATTTTCATGTTTATATGAGTCTTTGAAAAGTCTTTTCACCTCGGTGGCTTCTCAAGTGCTCACTTGGAACAATGACTTTGCAGCTGGCCAAACCTGACTCTCAATCAATTTTTATGAGTACAAATTCTTGGGCTGATGGCTGCGTCTCCAGCTATATCACTCACATAATCCACACTCACACGTGGTGATGAGATTCACATTATCACCAGAGTGCCATTGTGCCCATGGCAGCAGCAGAAACAGCAGGGTGTACTGTCCTCCCTACGAAAAACGACTCCTTCACCTTTCAATAATGCGGCCTGCAGGTATGGACCTACAAGCTGTGTGCAGACAGAATGAGAGATGTCTTTAAAAACACTAATAAAAACTACCCAGTTCCTCCCAATGGGTCATTCCCATCGAATCTCCATACATATCCATCTTGATTTTGAAGTGAGAGCATTCAATTTGTCTTCCCATTACATTTGGAATTGGAAGGAAGATTCAATTGTGTTTGAAACTTCAAAAAGTTATCAGAGTACTGACATATATATTTCAACA
Source organism: Peromyscus nudipes (assembly GCA_902168325.1). Classification (NCBI taxonomy): domain Eukaryota; kingdom Metazoa; phylum Chordata; class Mammalia; order Rodentia; family Cricetidae; genus Peromyscus; species Peromyscus nudipes. The sequence goes on along the minus strand of CABHPH010134547.1, from coordinate 14,938 downwards.
CATTTAGGCATGGGATTCTCCCTGTGTGTGTTTCTTTCTTTCTTTCTTTCTTTCTTTCTTTCTTTCTTTCTTTCTTTCTTTCTTTCTTTCTTTCTTTCTTTCTTTCTTTCTTTCTCTTTCTTTCTTTCTTTCTTTCTTTCTTTCTTTCTTTCTTTCTTTCTTTCTTTCTTTCTTTCTTTCTATCTCCCTCCTTCCCTCCCTCCCTCCCTCCCTACCTATCTATCTACCTATCCATCTACCTAGCTACTTGTGATATCTGATATATCACAAGTATAATAAATTCTAACTAATTCAAGTTTGGTAGAATTTTTCTTAAATTTAAATTAAGGAGCATATGGACTTAACAACTACTTCGATTCAAGTTGGATTTTACCTTTTAAAATAAAACAAATATTTTACTCATCTTAAAAAGTTAGCTCCACATTTAATTTCCCACAAAACATACCACATTATAATTTTGAAATATTCCAATTCCTTCTTCTGTTTCTAAATTCTCTAATAAGTGATATTCAAAGTATATATATATTTATGTTAAGATTTTTTTATCATGTGACTATTTACTAGAAAATAAGATAGGCAGCAATGATGATCTTAAACCTTCACAGTATTCAAAGCATTAGGTCAGCATTTGACTTTTCAAAGCCAGTTTCTAGAAGTTTAATTTTCATATTGAACCAATAAATACATTGGAATCTTTTAGACTACTGCCATTTACCAGGTGCTCAGACTAACAAATGTTGTCTGCCCATCCTTTAAAACACACTTTCATGTTTTTCCCACATATTTCCATCAGTGAAACTAAGAGCCAGCTTAGTTTGTTCAAAAGTAGTTTATCCCCCAAATCATCTACTGAGATTAAGGAATTATCTGAGATTCTATACGAAGTCATGAAACACAACTGAAAAAGAAGCTTTGTTCCCATGAAAAGTCAGTGGAATGCTTCCAAACGACATGGCAATGACAAATCACAGTGATAAGCCTGTCCAATTAAGTGCGGAGGAGACATCTATAAAAGGAATGGAATTAAAATATCCAGAAAGACTTATATTCAAATTTATTCATAAGCATATTTAGATTTTTGTGCCACTGTAAAGGCACAACTTGAAAACTGCAGAAGATGTTTAATAGGAACATTTAATAGGAATGGTTTGAGGGCTAGACCATTGAGAACCGTGAGTAGAGAGCAACTACCTGTACTTTAGACCAAAAGACGTGTGTGTGTGTGTGCGCGCGCGCGCACTGTATATACCTGTGAATGCACACATGCATACATTTTATTATTAATCTAAGCCACACAAGAAATGTTTACACTTTAGCCAAGCATCAAATAGACTGGTGATCTTCCCTGGGACTGAATTTTAACACTTTTCATCAAGACACCATGCTACCACGGAACATCAATAATTTTCCCCAGCAACTGATGGATGATTATGTCTCTAGAAAACAGCACATGATAATTTTCCTCCATTGGCATTTCCCCATATCATTCTTCTCTAGTCCAGTTAAGCTTGCCTAATATGTGGTAGGAATCAATGAGATTTTACAGGCTATTCTGTGTTAGGATTCCAAGAGTGGTTCTCTTTTCATATATTTCCACTGAGAATGAAATAGCTTGAATTTATCCTGGAATGAAATGACTATTTTTGGAAGCTATGCTTTAATGTAACTAGAACTTAATGATTATGTTCTCTGAACAAAGGTTGATGATGATTTTGAAAGGTCAGATGACCACATATACCAATAATCTATATTCAGAACCCAGTCACTGACAGAGCAGACAAATGGATTTAAAAGGACATTTATGTGAATATATAACATACATATTCATATAAAGTGAGAGAGTGAATGGACCACAGCTCATCTGCACATTATCTGAATGATGCATTTTTGTTTTTTCCCCAAGGGATTGTCTTAGCATCCTTTACATCCTTTTAGGAAGCCTCAATTGACAACACAATTTCTATAATACTAAATTTTTTTTTGCCTTTTCCACACTGACTTCACAGTGGCACTTTGCAATGACTACTGAATTTGATGCTATAACTGGCTGAACACAGAAGCTGGCAAAGGGAAATTCTAGTGCACCAGACAATAAAGCAATGTATAGAACAGAATGCTGGTCATTTCATTATAAGCTGCTTGGCTTGTTGTTTGATATAAAAGCGTTATTTGTGTTGGCATACAATGAATTCAATACTTCTTTATTTTCAAATGAATTATTTAAAATAATTCTCAACTTTAATTTCAAATGCAGGAATTATTAGAAATAGATATGACACAAACAAATAACAGTGTGAGAGTCTCAGTGTCGAAAAGCAATTACTTAACAGGAAAATACATGACTGACCTGAACAAGAACAAAGTAACGCTTTTTCCATCTTTTCCAAACCTTCTGTCCAAGGGCATAGAGATACCTGGTAGGAAAAACAAAAGAGTATATAAATAACAGTGCAGTGCTCCATAGCCATAGGTCTTCTATAGGTATTTATGAGACCAGCCTGCTAAAGGCAAAGTTTAGTTTATCTGAAATCGGAGACAACATGCAGCTTCTGTGTTACAAGACGGCTGTGCTGATTCTCGATTCCTGAAAGGGAATTGATTTATGTGGCTTACAATTTGTCAGTCCTTATAACAAATTGAACGAAGTAGGAGTTAGAAAGGATAATCAAAGAACCAGTTGGAATTTTATTTTCCCACATGTTTCTTAGGAGATACAGAGGCTATAAGCGAAGGAACTTGTACTGAATTTTTCAGTGCTCAAACGACTGGAGCTAATGAGTGTGGCCTGAGGAGGAGGTAGATACAGAGCCAAGAATCCAGGGTGAAAGGTCATTGTCCAGCTGGGTGACCTTGCGATATGTCTGCACCAATATCCATTCCCATTTCTTTGTCTATTAGAGGACAACACTGGGTGTCTTGATTTCCACATACCTTGGCAGCTCTGTCATTTTGAGATTTACGTGGCTTATAGGAAGCTCTTCGACTGAACATTCTTTTTTTCACTATGAAACTCAGCTAATAAAAAAAAGGTGACATAATTGGGTTTAGCACAATTTCAGCTATGGCTTTTAATTTTGCATGATGTCTATAATCTGAAATGAAATGATTAACCTGGTCATGCCTTTGAATAGAACCCCTTTGTTGTATGTGTTCATATGTGTATGGAAATGAATGTACATGCTCTTGTGTGTATGTTCATGTGGAATCCAGAGGTCAACATCAGGGGAGCTATCCCTTTTTGTTTTTTGAGTCAGGGTTATCTCAATGGCCTGGAGCTTGCTATGTAGTCTAGGTGGACTGGTCAATGAGCTTGATGGATCTTGCTGTCTCTGCCTTCTCAATCCTGGGATTAAAATCATGTGAAATTATGCTTAGCTTCTTTATCTGGGTTCTAGCCACTTTACCTACTGAGTTATTTCCCCAGCCCTGAGAATAGAACTTCTGTTCTTACCAGTATAAAGATTATTCAAATGAACTTAATCTATGTACAGTACTAACTAATAAGGAATGTCACATCTAAGACTTAGAGGGGACTGACCTCTCACAATTTCATAGCAGAAATTTTGGCTTCTGTTTTATAACCCACTTTATGAAACAAAACAAACTTATCTTTTTTCTTTCTTAAAAAAATACTAATACGGGATGCTTGTGAAGGTATAGTAGATGTATGGACATTGACTTAAATACCAGTGGGAGTATAACAGGAACCATTTCTCCTGAGAAACAGCATGACAAGATGAAGAAATGCCTAACTTTTTATTATGGAGTTACTCAGGTAATAGAGTCCCATATAATGAAGTATGTCTACAAGGAAACATGGGATACTACAATTTTTATTACTGAAAATTGGTGACAAATTCTCAAAAGTAAGGGATGTGCTTACTAAATGCTAATATGGCTTATTCATAGAAAGAATATCTTGACACTGAAATTATAACTTTGATAAAGTTAATAAAATATAGAAAACATTTTATTCTATAATGTTATATGAAAGGGTCAGGATTTAACATTATACCCATACTTTATGTTTTGGGATTTCTAAGAACAAACATGAAATAAATATTTTAAATATTAATAACTGTATTACCTGAGGTGTGAAATTATGGCAGACTTAACTTTCCTTATGTTATAGAATTATGTTAACTTAACCTTCCTATGTTTTCTACAATATCAGAATTAGGAAAAAGAACTAAGGAGCTATTAAAGTTCAAAACAACTGGGTTCTTGCATTGGAAGTATCACTCAAATGGCCCAATCAATTATTCATTTGCTTTCAGACACATCAGCTAAATGTAGTGAGTTCCTCTCTAGCAATCATGATGTCTGTTTTTGTGGATGCAATGTGGACTCATTTAGACCCTGGTGGAGATGTCGGTTCTTCTTGTTCTCACCTGTTCACTGTTTCTTCCCAAGGTCCCCTAAATGCCCTTTCTTTTAGCCCCTAATTTCTCTTCTGTGGTTGTGGTGATAGGTGTTCAGCTGCTCTCTTTCTGTCTTTTCTATATAATTTTCCTCTCCTGAAATGCACACACCCACATTCCTATTACAGGGTTAACAACAGTGACCCAAGGAGCTTGCTACTGTGGACACGATGGATGCTCTCTATAAAAGGGCACTGGCAGGATGTGTACTAGCGGCTCAGGAGCCGTAGAGGGCACTGGGAATAACCTCTGCCCGTGACCACAGCCTGCTTCTCAGCTCTCTCAAAGCATCTCACTTTGCAGAGTGCTGGGCAGATGGGTCACACACAAGTGAAAGTGAGTAGAGAAATACATGAACCATCATTACCACATGCAAATTAGTATGAGTGTTCTAACAGTGTAGGTTCTGTGTGAGGAGCACTAGCCAGCTGAACATCATTCAAAATGATGCACCAATGAATTTAGAAGGAGAACTCCTAGTTTCTCTGCAAACACAGTAGAGGTGTGTGTGAATATACACATACAGCATTTGGAGACTAGTGGATGATTTTAGAAGGAGGAAGAGTGAGAGAAAACTGGGTACTGGAAGCAAGATATTTGGATGTTGGTTCCTGAAGTGTTTCAGCTATTGAACTATGAGAAAGAATTTGTTTGAACATACACATTAAGTGACAATTGTCCAAACACATCCAGAAATGAACTGGTCATAAGAATTTTATGGTCTCTACACATAAAAATGAAATAACAGTCAATGAAAGGTTACCAAAAAGGAAGTGTTGTAAGCACTATGCAAAAAACACATACTACATTTCCCTTGTAAAAATTTCATTGGGGTGGTGGTGGCATAAACCTTTAATCTCAGCACTTGGGAGGTGAAGGCATGTGGATCTCTGAGTTCGAGGCCAGCCTGGTCTACAGAGTGAGTTCCAGGCCAGCCAAGGCTACACAGAGAAACCCTGTCTGGAAAAAAAATATTAGCCAAATGAAATTTTTATATAAAATTGGAAATGAGTGAAATATATCAAAAAATATATAAATACTGAAAAAGATGTTAAAGTTTATATGTGCCTTTTTTATCACAAGCATGTGATTGAGTCCCAAGGCCTAGCTGCCTTACTCTTGTAAGAACAGATTCTCTTCATAAGAAATGTATTTAAAAGTAATAAATGCATGAAGAACAATAATTTACCAATATTGTTTTAAAATGAAAACTTTAAACTCACATAGCAAGAAATGATTAGGCTGCCATTAAAAGAGATGCTAAAAATAATAATAAAAAATGATCATCTTGTGGCCACTACTACAATCAACTTGTGGAATGACAGGTTCCTTATGCCCATCATGATCAGTCCTTTCCTCTATCCTCAGTCTGTGTATGTATGAGTCTATTTCTGACATTACCGTTCAACTGTTTTCTACAATGTCACTGGGATTATATAGCATACAACATTTTGTGTCTGAGTTCCTTCCTTTAGAAAAACACTTCTGGGGTTCATCCTTCTTATTATGTGTACCGGGAGTCTGTTCCCATTTATTGCTAAGCAGCATACTCCACTGCATGAATGTACTCACAAGTTGGCACGTGTGTGAGTTATTCCCACACCTTTGCTTATGAAGAATAAAAGATTTCATGAACATTTGTGCGTAAGCCTTTAGAGTTTCCATGTTTTTGTTTCTCTTGTTCTAGTGTCCAAAACTAGACTGCTGTATCATATTGAAAGTGTTTAACTGTGTGAGAAATTGCCAGACTCTTTTTCCAAAGTGACTGTGGTGTGCTGCATTGCTACTGGAAGTGAGTGAGAGTGCACCTTGCTTTTGTAATGATAAAAATCACTGCTAAGGAGTACTCTGGGTATGTGGTCATTCTGACTCCATAGCTATTTCTCATGTGATTAAATTGAATACTCTGAACAAAGGCAAGGGCTTTTACCTCCGTCTTGAGTATAGTGGAGAACTCCTCGAACACTTTCCCTGTTAAATGAGCGCTTCAGTTTTCAAGGCCCTTTTAATGTTTAAAATTCAGAAGAGTCTATATTCACTACAGATTATTGGGATTATTGGGAAGGGTTGGAGTATGGAGGAGTGAGGAAAAGCAGCACAAGTTATTATTATATAAACACCAGGTAGTCCATTCTTCAGAAAACATCTTACAAAAATCAAAACACATTCTCTCTCAATCCATCTGAAGACCTAGTGTGGCTACTGAATCACCAACTTGCCATTTATTCATTTTTTAAAATGTTCAATGCAAGGTATCACATTACTTCTTTTATGGTATCTATATCCCAAAAGCTTTTTTTCAATTTTAGGAAAATAAGAAAATTTATTCTGAAATTATGTTTTACTAGATAATATGTGTTATGTCCTACATATTAATGTTGGGATACTCATCAATTACTGAAAAATGAGTTACTCTCTCTAGAGAGACTGTACCAGATCTATACTAATTTTTAGGGCATTTGTACACAATAAATGACTTCAAATAGTGATAAAAGACAATTCCACATTTCTTTAATGATTTAGAAAGGGCCTCAGGACATCTTGGGACCACTACTATAAACACCAATTATAACTGCCTAATGTTCAACAAAAAGTTTGGTTGATTGTTTTAATTATTTGACATAAAATGGCAATATCATTAGACACATCCTTGAAAGCCATTTACTTGTTGTTATTTGTGTTTTAAAACAGTAGTATATTTTAGAAGTCAAGTTTACATTTCCTCTTGTCATTCAAATTCTGAACAAAGTTGTGTCTCACTGCTCTATGAAACTGGGTTCTACCAAACAAAGGTGGGGTATGGTGGGGTTATCAGTAGAACTGTTCCTCATCTTAGATGGGACAGGATTTGCTTAGAGCACTAAGGGTCGGCTGCTAGGTTGTCTCTGATGCTGCAGTCCTTTTAGTATTTTGAAACTTGCCTAGTCATTGCTGGCTTCCTTTTGATTGCATGATCAACTAAATAATAAGGTTGTTTTTAAACAGTATGAAAATCAGACCTGCTAAATACTTGTCAAAACGGGAACACACACTTTCACCTTGGTGGCAATTTACAAATGCTGTGTAATAAAGTAAGTGTCACCTAGCATGACACAAGCATTCTCTGATGAGCACTGTAATTTTTTCCCTACTTTGCTTTAAAAATGAGAGCAGATGCATTTATTTATTTTGTTGAGGAGGCTTACATTACTCATTTTCAACACCATAGAATTTTGCTTTAAACAAAACATTTTAAAAATCTTAAAATTTTTTAAACAAAACCATGAATAAAAAATAAAAGTATTTTTCATGGTCATGCTCCATGTTCTACTCCCCTCAGAATATGGCCATAGGAAGAAGGTTCCCTAGTTAGAGTTACATTTGATCCAAGAATTATTGAAGAGGGCTCAAAGGAGATACTGCATGGCACATCTTCTTACATACTGCCAGGACTATAGCAAATATGCAGCTTTCCCCCATTGAAATGTCTCCGGTGTACCGCAGTACTCATGTAACTAGATTATTTGAAAATAACTGCTCAGATACTATTTAGAAGTATTTGCTTTCATCAATACACCCAACTTAAGTGTTAAGAAGTTGCTCTCTTTGAATAAAAAATTATCTGCTTAACTTTAAAATCTTCTCTTCTTACACTGGATTAGGTAACAAAGAAATTAGCAGCCCTGACACAACGCTGGGGCTTAACACGGAAGCATAAAGCCTTGGAGCATTTGGTTTCATAAGTCAGCCCAAACACAGCAAAGCTCTTACAGATCGACTGCCTCAGCCAGGGAGAGTTCTGTTGGAGAGCATGATTTTTTTTCTTCCAAAGAATCACTGTCAAGAGGGAAGACAAAAAACAACTAAATTATTCCTGTTTCCTGGCCTGTGATACACTTTTGTGTATTCAACAACCCCATGAGGTCATTTTGTATCTTCAAGTATCAGAGACATAGAATGCCAGACTCCACGATTTTTTAGTGTCTATTTAAAATATGCTGCTAGGGGAAAGTTTAAAAAGAAAAGAAAATGATGATAGTATTTGCCTACTTGATCTTTCTCTCCTCTCTTTTTCCTTTCTCTCTCTAATGGTCAAACCTCAAGACACAAAAGCTTCTACCCATAAGGTATACAGCATATTTTCAGCCTTTTTTTAAAAAAAATTAATAGTTTCACCTGGTCATTAGAGTATCTCATTAAAAAAATGCACAGCCTCTATGGAAGCAACACTGTTTTAAAAAGTCATCTGTTAACAAACCAGATGAAAAGATGAAAGCTATACCTGGGCTACATCTCAAGGTTTTCCTTTAGGAATGAATTAACTTAGGCTTTACAAAATCTCTCAGGATGCTCTAGGACAACAGGAATAAAAACTTCTTTCAACTTATGGGGATCATCAACTGTATGTATTCTAGTATCAAACATGCTACAATAACAGAGGTACATAACATGAAGTTCAGTAGCAAAATAAACTTTAAGACAGACAAAGACTGTTATAACTGCTAAGCTTGCTTTTCCTGACATCACTGTCACCTACCAAAGTATTTCAAATGCCGTTCTGTGCAATATCCCGTTGAGTATATACTTAAAAAGATAAATTAAAACAAAACATTCTGGGAATTATCTTTCTTTAAGCCAGTACCCTCAGAGGTATATTTTAGTAATAAATTAAGTATTTTCTATAAATACAATATAGTCCATGCTGATACACACATACACACACACATACAAACATAATCAAAAAAGTTAATGAAATATGGAGAAAACATTTTCTAATCAGTCTTACAAGATTGAGATTAAACTCATCCTCTAACACGATACACATGGACTGTAGCATGTATTTTCCTAGTCATAGTAATGGCGTAGCTAACACTGTACATGTCATGTTTGGGATAGGAAATGGATACAAGAAAGAAAAGGTCCCATTTAACCAAACACTTTAAAAACACTTTATACAACCTTTCTAACTTGAGGATTATCCAAAGAATGCTTTCAACACAAAAATTCTCTAAACACTTTACTAAATATTATAGTTTAGTTTCAATTAGAATGATGGCATACAATTCTAATATAAAAGAGAATATGACAATTTATTTGCATAGAGTCCATGCTGTGAGAGTTCACGGTTTTACTTTATGAGGAAAAATCATCACTAATGAATATTTGAAAAACATAATTGTATACAGAAGATGGGAATTATTCAGTGCTTGGGGAAAAAAAAAGAACTATTACTTTGGGTGGATCACTTATGAGTCCAGCTTTCTATTCAAAGAAACAGAACAATCAATCTACATGTTGAATAATAAAGGCTTTTCTTCTACAAGGCTTCGTTTTTCAAGGAAAAATACAGAAAGAAAAAAAATCAATATAGAGAGTAGTTTAGTCCTGGAAAGGGCTTTCTTAAAGAGAAACCCCAGTCAAGGTTGAAAGAGCAATTAATGCAGCCTCAAAAAGCTGGGCCATTCTGATAGAGTTCGGTTAACATGTGGCAGAAGTAATCATCCACTTGTGAAAATGATTTTCGGTTCATTCTCAAACACCTTTCAGACACTCATGATCCCATTTAACTGACAACAATACAGGCTATCTGTGGGCACCATTGCATTTGATGTGAAAACCAATGGGGACCAAACGCCCTCAGGCACTTTCAGTCATCGCGCACCGCCGCCGCCACACTCTCTGCTGCTTGTGTAAAAGGAATCCTCCTTTCACTACATTCTTGCTTTCATTTAACTCCACAAGATTAAGCCTTTTTCTTTTCTTTTCTTTTTTTTGGTTTTGTTTTCAGGCAAGGATGAGAAAAGAAACCGAATCAAGATAACACTGTGACCTGAGCATTAGGAAACCTAGAAGTAAATACTTTCTAGTTGGTTTTTATACTTCCTGTATTTGGACAGGAAAGAGTACAAAAGAACAGGTCTTCACCAAACAAAGTACCTGACAGTTGGAGAGAAGTTAGGGCCAAGAGAAAAACAGTAACTCAACGTGGAGCAAAAAGTTAAGTTTCGATGAGACCCAGGAGACACAGTGAGAGACGAGAGTGAGTACTACTTAGGTGGTACTCCATATAGAATCTAGAGTGGAAAGCTATCGATCTCTTTTTAAGAGTTTTACCTTCTTATAGTTAAACTTCAGCTGGCATGAGCATTTTAACAGCTGAATGTAGAAAAGTAACTATGTATCCAAACACAAGGTAAATAATCTAAGTCAAACTGTTTGGGGAACTCTTTCTCTAAGAAGATAGTTTCTCAGCCAAATGTGGTGGCTCTTACTTGTTATCACAACAGTTAGGAGGCCGAGACAAGGAGACTGAGAATATGAGGCCAGCTTGTTCTGTACTGGGAGTTCCAGACCAGTCTGGTCTATTTAATGATATCCCTTCTCATACAAGAAAATTTAAAAAGAAGAGGGTATGCTAAAATTTATCTTTGCTAATGGTCTGGTGACATTCTTTTAGAACTCAATTAGCAGAAGAAAATATCCAAAATATATAGTTTTAATGGTACATGTCCTCACAAAGGTGAACATCTTCAAAATTATACTAATGTCTTACTTTCTTAAAACATAATTTCATTGACAAACTATATGTATTGTGACACACAGCATGCATTTAAATAAGCATATATTATAGAATGTCTAAATGAAGTTAATTAATATTGTATTGTCTTAATATATTCAGCCATAGAATGAATACTTCACAAAGGCACAATTCCTTGCTTTTACCTGATTTAATTGTTCTTCTCTCCCCCTTCATATCCAGCAACTTTGATGCTTTGTTAAGTGCTAAGAAAAAGTTACTGATTTTCAAGCTGATTATAGGATGTCCCAGACATAATTTTGTTGAGGGTATGGGCAGTCTAGCTTCCCTACCTGAGCCAGGCAAGCATGCCTATATCACCAGGAAGAGTAATGGGTCTAGAAAATCCGCATGTCTCTGGGACATGGCCCAGTTACTTGACACTTCAAAGAAAATTATTTGCTGTTATGCACTACTAAAGATAACTTCTCTTTAGGGCAGAATACCTCCCTAAAGAAAAATAATCAAATATGGCTGAACATTATACACAATACAGGTAATCAAACTTTTAGGTTTCCATTTCTATAAATGGAGATGCTAATTTGCCTTCTTCATACTTATAAGTTTAAGTGAAATAGATACATGAAATGTTCATTTTCACAATCATCCTTTAACAATAAAATCAGCAAGAAGACAGCCCGAGATTCAGTGTGTTCCACAGAGCGCACACTGGATCACTGGATTCTAGGAGGCATCATGAAAAGGAGGAGGTTTGGTGGGCAAATAAACATGGCATTGAGTGATATGAAACTAAACAGGTTCTGTACAGCAGACACTTTTAGTGAGACACGGAGAAAAATGTTGGGAGACAATAGTATGCATTGTGTCTCAAAACCTCAGAATCTTTCTCATGGAATGTGCTGTGGGAGCCCTGCTCTGTAATGTAGTCTTGGGGAAATAAGCTGGACAATAACCATGAGTAAGTCCTAAGCCATACAAGTATGCAACTGAGCTTTTACATTTTGTTTAGAATGAACTCATGTCCCAGTCAGAAGCAGACTCCTTTTCACTTGTAAAGTGGCAAGGAATCTATTGATTTTGTATCTGAAAAAGAAGAAAGTTTGCTTTAAAATTTGTTTTCTATGATTTAGGATAACATCTGTCCATATACGTGATTCCTGAGAGGTCTCTCACCCTTCAACATTGCTTTGTGGGCTCAGTTAACAAGAACATAGGTTGGGAGCTCTGAAATTTTTCTAGGCTGACTCTATTGACTCATATTCTCATGACTCAGTTTGCAAAGCCATTTATTTGAACCCCTCCTGCTGCTCAGCATGTTTCAGATTTTTCTTCCCAACAGCCTTGTTCTACATAAACTGTGTCACCTGAACCTCACTTTTTTTTTTTTTTTTGGTTTTTTCGAGACAGGGTTTCTCTGTGTAGCTTTGCGCCTTTCCTGGAACTCACTTGGTAGCCCAGGCTGGCCTCTAACTCACAGAGATCCGCCTGCCTCTGCCTCCCAAGTGCTGGGATTAAAGGCGTGCGCCACCACCGCCCGGCCTGAACCTCACTTTTTACGTTCTGCAGCCAATCTTATCTGCAGTCAAGGACTGTGGAGTTCTGGTTCAAGCGCTGGGGGTGGGGGTGGGGGTGGGGTTAACAGCATGATGCCCTGTCTGGTTTTTCCAGACCTGACTTTCTATCTTGGCTTCAGTGTGCCAGACTCTGCCCTGCTCCCTGTGCTTACGTTGTTTTGATCAGCTGGTCACAGCCCTAGCCTTGCTTGGGCTCGTTTTAACGCTGCTCTGGCACTCTTTCCATGCATTCTGAACATTGCGCTCATTTATAAACATGGCGCATGTCTGGATCCTTGGATGCTTCCCATCACTTACTTCCACACTGAGCATCCCTTTGTTCAAATGCTCTGGGTTCGTACTGTTCTTCAAATTGTTTGCATGTTGTCTTTCCTACCCCAGTTGTCTGGTACTACTTAAAATTTCATCTATTTCTAGCATTTAAGACGAGTTATTGTTTCAGTTTCACAATGCCTACTTATTCTCATCCCTTTGGCTCAAGTATAATTTTTGTAGGGCAGCCTACCATAATATATTGAATAAAATCATACACATTTATTTCCTACATTAGGTGACATGAAGGTGTTTTTCTGATAGCCAGGCTATGTGTGATCTAATGTCTATTACCTGCACAAAATGACCAACTTCTCACCACCCTACTAATCACCAATGTTGGGTCTTTATATGGTACATGCTCTGTAATTATTTATGAATTACTGAGGGGCTATTCCTAACTTGGTCATTAGGAACAATTATAATATAGAAATAGTGTCAGAAGAGAACTTTAGGTAAAAAGTATTTATGACCCACATCAAAATAAAATAAAACACCTTTGCATTTTCCACAAAATTGGTATTTATTTGGCTTGAGATAATAACATGACTTAGCAGCAGAAAGTTATCCTAAAACTGAAGTTAACACAGGAGAGCTAAGCAAAAAAGAAGCAGGTGAAAAGTGGCTGTGAACCCAGGGATAGAGAGCTTCAGGAATGCAGTGAGCCTTATATCCTTGTAACCCTAAAAGAGACCCCTAGTGTTTCTGAACCCCTAATGAAGACCACCTCACTCCAAACTATCGCAGATGCCTTCCCCATCAGAATCAGAGTGTGTTCAATGTCTGCAGACCTCAAAGTGACATTAGCAATTTAACTGCTACCAAAAATGCTTTTTAAAGAGCTCAGTTATATACAAACGTTGGGATCTATTTGGTAGCAATGTAGGGCTTCTTTTTCCAAGTACTGAACAAATGAGCCACTTTGCAGACACATGATAAAATAACTGCTAATACTGATGAAGATAATGCTGGAAAATATGCCTGATTTCTATGAGAAATGGGCTTAAGAACTTCAGTGTTATTAGATGGGCTGTCTCAGACAATGATGTACAGACCTATGCATAAGAAGATTTTACCCATGAGGCAAATGCAGGGACAGGCAGAGTATAAAGGGCTCCTGCATTCATGCTCACTTTTGTTTTGTAGCTCACCTGCTAGTTAAGTAAGTTACAAAGTCTGGGGAGAGAAGTGTGGCCCACTGTGAGTAGAGAGCAGAGAGCCAGCAGGAGTATCATAGTAATGCAGAAACTTGTGCCTGGAAACAAATAGATGCAGTTTAATTTGGGTTGTTGTTTTGCAGTCATTTTTATTTTTGGAAAATAGAGATGAATGTGTGAAAATAGGTGGGGAGGGTGTGCATGGGTGGGAAGGGAGGGAGAGGTAAACAGAGATCATGAATAGTTTTCTTAGGTCTTATATCCCATAAACGGTAACATCTCACAAACAGAATTTTACTCTTGTCAGCGTCAGAAAGGGAACAGAAATATTTGCTTGACTATAGTAACTGTTGAATGCTGCACACAAAAAGGCCTTTCAAGCTACAGAATAAACCAAAGGGTTATATTGGTATTAGACTAATAACAGAACACAAAGTATTTAGACTAGGGTGTGGCTAGAGAGAAGGCCCATGGGTTAAGAGCATTTGCTGCTCCTGCAGAGGACACAGGTGCAGTTCCCAGAACCCGTAAAGAAGCTCCTGACTTTGTAACTCCAGTTACAAGGAATTCGATGCCCTCTCCTGGCTTCCACGGGCATCAGGTACACACATGGTGTGCAGACACACATGCAGGCAAAACACCTATACACATGACATTCTAAAAATGACTCTTAATCTGGTGAGTAAGAAGAGATAGCCTGGGGTAGTGATACTTACTCAGCACTTGTATGGCTGAAGCAGAAGGATCAAGGGTTCAAAATCAATTTGGGCTAAATGACTTCCAGGCCCAACTGAGATCTACCCATCTCAAAAACAAACAAACAAACAAAAACAGAATAAAATAGGTGTGGTGGAAAATCGTTTAACCCTAGTACTTGGGAGACAGAGGCAGACAGCGCTCTGTGAGGTTAAGACTATCCTGGTCTACATAGCTAGTTCCAGGCTAGCCAGGGCTACA
>CABHPH010134546.1:0-50284 GCA_902168325.1 Peromyscus nudipes | reverse complement strand
ATTTCCTCTTTAATGGAGTTTTTCATTTCCTCTTTAAGGGAATTTTTTATTTCCTCTTTAATGGAGTTTCTCATTTCCTCTTTAAGAGAATTTTTTATTTCCTCTTTGATGGAGTTTTTCATTTCCTCTTTAAGGGAATTTTTTATTTCCTCTTTGATGGAGTTTTTCATTTCCTCTTTAAGAGAATTTTTTATTTCCTCTTTAATGGAGTTTTTCATTTCCTCTTTAAGGGAATTTTTTATTTCCTCTTTAATGGAGATTTTCATTTCCTCTTTAAGGGAATTTTTTATTTCCTCTTTAAGGGTATTTTTGATTTCTTCTTTAAGGGCCTCTATCATCTTCTTAAAGTCATTTTTAGGATTGATTTCTTCTGTTTCTTCTGCCTTGGTATGTTCAGGACTTGCAATTGTAGAGTTGGTAGGTTCTGGTGTTGTCATATAGGTCTTTATGCTGTTGCCTGTGTTTTTCCGCTGGCGTCTACTCATCTCTTTCTCTGCTCAGTGCAGATGGTGTAAGACCCTAACCCTTCAGGTTTACACTTCCAAGCCTCAGAAATGAGAAACTTCAAGCACCAGGAGATGAGAAACTAAATATCTGGTTCCCAGAGCAAGGTGACCACCGCTGTTCTCAGTCGGTGAAGTGTATACTTACGATTCTGGTGATCTGGTTCGGGGGTTGGGTGGTGCCTTCTTCTGTGTTCTTGGGTCACGTTTTGCTCATTCGTCGACTCCTCAGCTGATCTTGTTTCCTCTGACTTCAAACTGTAGGATTCTGAATCCTCTCCCGGATGGATTTCGGCTGAGCGGGGTAGCCTCACCAGCACCTCCAAGTTGTTGGGTTTCGCAGGATCAGCAGCTGGGCCCTGGGTTGGCCTCAGAGTGTTCAGATCCGTTCTGGTTCCGTCTCACGGAGATGGCTCCTTCTCCGGGTGTTGGGATTGAAGGCCTCCCTTTTCCAAGTTCTTGATTAAGATCTTGTTTTCACTAATTCTTTGGCGGGTAATAGCTCAGTTTCTGGTCTTTATTACAACTGCGCTTCGGCGTGCTGCCGCGCTCCGCCTGCCGATTTTTCTTTTTTGATAGTTTTTTCTTTTTTAACTATATGCTGGGGGAGTGGCCATTTATTCAACAAACTTTAAAATGTTAACTATGGCATATTAAGCTGATCATTGTTAATTTTCTCAAAGATTGAGACAGAGGTACTTCTCAAGAAGTATTTGGTGATTCTGTTAAGATCTTTGGCTATGTTACATCTGGGAACAATTATATGCATAAAAAGCAGGGAGCTGAATCCACCTGGCTTAATCCCTGTTTTTATGCCTTTGAAAGTCTTGCTTTTCCAGCCTTGGGGAACTCTTACTTGAAGAGGCCATATTGCAGAGTTTAGGAGTATTTGATTTATTATGTTCACTTACGGGCACCTTGGTGGATCTGGCCATGCCTGTCACATAGATAGCTTCCTGACTGGTGTTCCTGCTCCTTGCTTTGTTCAGTTAGTTTCCAAAGAAAAAGTAGGCTGCTCTTATTGAAAATCTTTGTTTTTTTCACTGTTTTTAGAGTGAAATCCAGTCTCCTCCAAGTTTTCTAGGTCTAGGTAATCTGACTCTTGCCTGCTTTGCAGACGTCATCATCTATAAGTTTCCTATACTCAAGGCGCGGTCCTCACTTCTATACCCTCCTCTGCCTTTCTCTTTTTAAGCCATTCCCAGTTCATTTGCACCTTAGAGTTTCTTCGGCATGAAATGCTTTTCCCTCTGATCTTTTCTTTCTGTTGACTCTATTTTGTCACACTCATCTTGTCCTAGAAGTCATTTTAAAGTTAATGCTTTTGGCAACTCAATCTCAAGGAGCCACCTCGGTCCTTGTGTTGTCACTATGTTGAGTTTTCTGTGTAGTTTCACTGTCATCTGAAACTGTGTGTCTTTCTACACCAGAACTAAACTTGATGAAAATTAAGAATGTCATCACCTGCATAATGGATGAAAGCCTATTCATGAGGACTTTTGGAACTAGAAATGTTTGTGGCCCAAGGTGTTAGTCAGGGAAAATGATTTTCATTCTTTCTTTAAAAAAGTAGCTTGAGAACTTCATACATGCATACAACACAAAAATGTTTTTTTTTCAATACAGAAAATATATCTTTAGATGACTTAAAGGCCAGTTGGCCCACTGGATTCCATCTTAGGGAATAGTATCAGTGGGAATTTCTTAGAAACTGCAGCACAGTTGTATTGTTCTGGGGTCATGTTTGAAATAAAGTATAGATTTCATGTCATTTCTTAGATTATATAAATATAAAAAAAGAAAGTTTGCTGTTACCTAACTTGAATTTTTCATGTTAGAAACCTATACTTTGGTTTTATTTCCAAGATTTTAATTTTTGTCTCTATTGAAGTATGGTTTTAATTTCTCTTCAGTGCTTTAGGCAAGATTATAACAAACAAAATGAAAATTTAGGAATGTTAACTTTTTAACAATTGCTTTAAAACTATGCTTTATAATTATATACCATCTTAATTTGTCATTTTCTATCTTTAATCTCTTACATTTTCTTACTATCTGATTCATCAGCTAGCATCTTCCCCAGCTAGCTCACATTCTGAGGTGGACAGATTGTAAACAGAGTTAACAGGGGTTGCATGGGAGCTGCCCTGGTACTGATTTATAGCTTCTTGGTTAGTGGTGGTAGGGTGGTTATCAGGAACATGTATTGGGGGTAGGAATTATCACGCACCAGCAGAGAGTGGATGGATGAATGATTTCTGCTCTTAAAGATATTAACCAGATCCTTTCCCAAATAAAGACTAATAACTCAGATTTTTAAACAATCTTCATGACAGATGAGGGCATAGAGAAGAGTGCATCAGGACTATTTAACAACGTTGAGTGTATATTCTTCCTAACAGTGATTGATTGTTCCTGGAGTACTATCTGCCCAGGAAGTGATGTTTTACATTGGGAAGTTGAAAGGTTACATTTTAACATACCCTATAAGTCGTGTTCGCTGTTCTCAGTGGACGTGTATTAGAAAATTAAGTACATTTGAAGTTGGAAGTTGTATTGATACTCTAAATAAAATGATCACAAGGCTTTTAAGAGCCTTTGTTTTTTGTAATAGAGTGTAAGAAATGGCTGTGTAGATTTTACAGAAACATGTTTAACTGTACTGTAAATCTGATGAAACTTTGAAAATTCTTTTATCTGGCCAGTAAACGGGTAGAACTACTAAATAGTTAACATTTGATTCTTACCCTGAAGGGTTCATATCAACTCCTATAAAATTTGTCAGCTTTAGTCTTATAGAAAATGCATTTACTTAAGAGAGCTATAATTTATAAATCATGACTCTTTTCAGGATTTGTGAAGTTCATTCTGTTTATAATTCTTAAACGGAAGCTTTCTGTTCCTTCCCTTCTTTCATTTAATACTTAGCTTTTTTTTTTTCCCTCTTGGATAGTAGCAATTCCAGAGCACCACACACAGGTGTAATTTTAGGTGGGCCTGATGCTTCTGTTCCTATTGTTTTTTCTTCTCTTGACATGTACATTTATAAAGAAGAGTTGTGATTATTTGTTTAATAGAAGTTATTGGAAGAAAGTACTTGAGCAAAAATGAGAAGCAGCCCTCTATCAGGGGTCTTTACATGTATACAGCACTTCAGGGAATGCTGGCCTCATTTCAGAATTACTTGGATGACTTTCTTTTCCAAATCTTGTGTGTAAACATGCCTTTAGATTGGTATGGGGATGAGAACATTTAATGACTATTGCTTTATAACCACAATCAAACCTGGTTTTTACCTGATGCCTGCTTCAGTGATAGCATTTTGTTATTTTGTAGTGATTTTAGATAACATGTCTCAAATCATTTCAACTGTGTGACAAATTACCTAGATGAAGAAATAGTATGTGTTTAGTGTTGTTTGCTTTGTTTTGGGGAGTTGTGTAATTATTTCAAAGTATAGTCTAGCTTCTTTTTTGTTCATTTGTTTTGTTTTGTTTCGTTGTTTTTAATGGGTGCCCATGGGGGCTAGAAGAGGTCTTTGACGGGTAATTCCTGGGGGGCGCTCACCAACCTAAGACAGAGTGCCTGTGTGGCCTGGGCAGGTGTCTCAATGACGGGTAAGGTGATCTGCTGATGTCCCACGTAACCTAAGTCAGAAGCTCATTTTTTAGTAAAGGGGGAATCTGTAGGGCCCTGGCCCCCCGTTTTGGGTAACTGTTGCCTTGCTTGCTGACCTTGACCTTGATATCCTCCCTATGCTAATTCCCTCCCAGGTTCCACCCTCCTGAATACTTAAGGGAAGTTCCTTGTATGTATATCCTGCATAATGGGCGTTAACAGCTTAGATGCAAGATTGCAAAACATTGGTAGCGAACTTCTGTCCTCTGGGGTTCTCCCATTGTGCTGTAAGCCTGTATTTAAGACCTCCTCCCTCCTTCAATAAACAGTATTCGGCATTTAAAAAAAAAAGAAAACAAAAATGGGTTAATCAGACAACTTAGTAAAGTACTTGTATAATCACAAGGACCTGAGTTTGATCTCCAGCACCCACATAAAAAGCCAGGAGTGGTGGCATGCATTTGTAATCCCAGCAAAGAGGAGACTGAGTGTGGTGTTCGAGTAGGTATGGTCCCCCATAGACTGATGTATTTGAATGCTTGGCCCATGGGGAGCAGCACTATTAGGAGGTGTAACCTTGTTGGAATAGGTGTGACCTTGTTGGAGGAAGTGTGTCACTGTAGGGGTGGCCTTTGAGGTCTCCAATGTTCAAGCTATGCTCAGTGCAGATCAGTTTCCTTCTGCTGCCTGCCGATCAAGATGTAGAACTCTCAGCTCCTCCACCAACTTCGTGGTGCCATGTCCTGCCATGATGATCATGGACTGAACCTCTAAACTGTAAGCCAGCCCCAATTAAATGTTTTCCTTAAGAAAAAAAAGAAGAGGTCTTTGGATCCACTGGGGCTAGAATTACAGGCATTTGTGAGCTGCCCTATATGGGTATTGGGAACTGAACTAGGGTCTTCTGGAAATGCAGCAAGTGCTCTTAATTGCAGAGTTAGCAGAGTTATCTCCTATTGTAGACAAATTTCTAAACAGTCTTATTAAATAAGAAACACAGAGCCAAATACACGGGTGAAAGCTGAAGAGATCAGAGAAATAGGAATGGCCACCAACTAACCTTAGCTCACCATGCTGCAGTAGCTTCCCAAGAGAACTAGCTTCTTCCTGTCTAACTTGTGTCTTTATTGCCTTGCTGTTCTGCCTTATCATTGGCTCTTAGCCCAGCCACCTCACTTTCTCATCACTGTCTGTCTGTACAGACCTCCAGGTCGATATGGTTGGTACTGGGAAAAGAGGGGTGAGGGGGCTGGAGAGATGGCTCAACATTAGAGAAAGCCTTGTTGCTTTTACAGAGGACCTGTGTTCTCTGGCATCTGATTGCGTTCTTCATAAAACACAGTTACATTTGGCTTACAGACATCTTACCTTGATTGTCTTCCTTCCGTCACTGGCCATTTTTCAATTTGTTTGCTGATATCTCTTCATTTTCTTACATTCTTAAAACACATAGCAGCTCATAATCATCTGTGAGTCCAGTTCCAGGAACTCTTGACAGCATTTTTTGAACCATGGACACTAGGCATGTACCAGATGTACATATACACATACAGGTAAAATATTCATATACATAAAATAAATAACTCTAAAAGAATTATAAGAGGGAAGAGAGCAAAGACAGAGATACTGCCAGAGAGTATCACTGATATGATGCCTCACACTCTGTTGTAATTAGTTGTCAGATGGTGCAGTTTAGCACATTTATTGTCCTGAAGTTCTGGGAGAGTTTCATTGTTGTAGGCAAGCAAGCATCTTTTTGCAGAGATGATTTTTTTCCCTATATTTTCTTTTTCCTTTTTTTCTCCCTCTAACTCATCTCCCCACCCCACCTCATCCCTCACTCCTGTCCTCACCCACCCACAATCTACCCATAAAATCTATTCTATTCCCCCCTCCCAGGGAGATCTAGACCTCTTTATCTAAACCCTCTGTATCTACAGATTGTAGCTTGGCTATCATCTACTTAATGGCTAATATCCACTTATAAAGTGAATACATACCAACTTTATCTTTCTGGTTCTGGTTTATCTCACTCAGGATGATTTCTGTCTAGTTCCATCCATTTGTCTGCAAATTTCATTATGTCATTTCTTTTTTTAATAGCTGAATAATACTCCATTTTGTAAATGTACACATTTTCTTTATCCATTCTTCTGTTGAGGGACACCTAGGTTGTTTCCAGGTTTTGGTTATTACAAATAAAGCTGCTATGAACACAGTTGAGCAAAGGTCCTTGTCATAGGATGAAACATCCTTTGGTATATGCTGTAGAGTGGTATAGCTGGATCTTGAGGTAGATCCATTTCTAACTTTCTGAGGAATTGCCATATTGGTTTCCAAAGTGGCTGTACAAGTTTACACTCCCACCAGCAATTAAGAAGTGTTCTTCTTGCTCCACATCCCCTCCAGATGAGTTATCACTTGTGTTTTTGATTTTAACCCTTCTGACAGGTATAAGGTAGAATCTCAAAGTAGTTTTGATTTGCATTTCCCTGATGGCTAAGGATGCTGAACATTTATTTAAGTGTTTCTCAGCTATTTGAGTTTCCTCTATTGAGAATCCTCTGTTTAGATCTGTACTCCATTTTTAAATTGGATTATTTAGTGTTTTTGTGGTCTAGTTTCTTGAGTTCTTTATGTATTTTGGATATTAGTCCTCTATTGGATATGGAGTTGGTAAAAATCTCCCATTTTGTTGTCTGTTGCTTTGTCCGAATGACAGTGCCCTTTGTCTTACAGAAGCTTTTCAGTTTCATGAGGTCTCATTTATTAATTGTTGATATTGGTGCCTTTGCTATTGTTGTATTGCTCAGAAAGTTGTCTCCTGTGCCAGTGTATTCAAGACCATTCCCCACTTTCTCTTTTTATTTTATCTGTGTGAGTGTTTTCCCTGCATGTATATCTGTGTGCCATGTATATACGTGATGACCACATACTCTGGAATTGAAGTTACAGATGGCTTTGAGTCACCATCTGGGTGCTGCCAATTGAACCCAGGTCTTCTTAGCCAGTGCTCTTTAACCTCTGAGCCATCTTCCCTCCTCCCCCCTCCCCTCCCACTTTCTCTTTTATCAGGTTTAGAGTATCAGGGTTTCTTTTGTTGCAGTCTTTGATCTAGTTGGGGTTCAGTTTTGTGCAGGGTGATAAACATGAATCTATTTGCATTCTTCTGTGTGCAGACATCTCACAATCGATCAGCATCATTTGTTGAAGATGCTGTCTTTTTTCCAGTGTGTATTTCTGGCTTTTCTTTCTTTTTGTTTTTAAATAAAATATCAGGTGTCTATGGATATGTGGACTTATGTCTGGGTCTTCAATTCAGTTTCATTGTTCTAGCTACCCTAGTTTTTTGTTTGTTTGTTTGTTTGTTTTTTCCATATGAAGTTGAGTATTGTCCTGTGAAGGTCCGTGAAGAATTGTGTTGGAATTTTGATGGGGATTGCATTGAATCTGTCTATTGGTTTGGTAGGATGGCCATTTTTAATATGTTAATCCTACCAATGGGAGAAATTTCCATCTTCAGATAGCCTCTTCAATTTCTTTCTTCAGTGACTTGAAATTTTTATCATACAAAGTCTTTCACTTGCTTGGCTAGAGTTACCCTGGATATTTTATATTATTTGAGGCTATTGTAAAAGGTGTTGTGTGGTGATATTTTGTTTGTGCTCTAACAAATAAAGCTTACCTGGAGATCAGAGTGCTGAGCTAGCCACTAGTTAGCCATAGAGGCCAGGCAGTGGTGGCACATACCTTTAATCCCAGCACTTGGGTGGAGGAAGCAGGAAGATCAGGAATTCAAGGCCACCCTGGTCTACACGAGATTTAACCAGTCTAAAAGAGAAACAAAGCCAGATGGTGAAGCTCATGCATTTAATCCCAGCACTAGGGAGGTGGAGACAGTAATATAAGGCAGGAAGAGACAGGAGCTCAACCCCCTTTTCAGTCGGAGGATTCCTAGAGGTAAGAAGTCTTTCTAGTGGCTGGCTGCACTGCTTCTGGGTTTGTTTTTTTTTTTTTTATTAAGACCAATTAGAATTTGTGCTATATCATTGTTTCCCTGATTTCTTTCTCAGTCCATTTGATGTTTGTATATAGGAGGGTTACTGATTTTTTTTTTTTGAGTTGATTTTTACATCCAGCTACTTCGCTGAAAGTGTTGATCAGCTGTAGAGTTCCTTGGTGGAATTTTTGGGACCACTTTTGTATATTTCATATTATCTGTGAATAGTGATACTTCTTCTTCCTCTCCACTTTGTATCCCCGTGGTCTCCTTCAGTTGTTTCATTGCTCTAGCTGAGACTTCAAGTATTGTATAGAATAGCTATGAAGAGAGTGGACAACCTTGTCTTGTCCCTGATTTTAATGGTATTGCTTTAGATGTGTTCTTCATTTGATTTGCAAGTATTTTATTAAATATTTTTGCATCTATGTTCATAAGGGAAATTGGACTGTAATTTTCTTTGTTGGGTTTTTATGTGATTTGGGTATCAGGGTAATTGTGGCCTCATTAAACAAATGTAATTTTCCTTTGATTTCTATTTTGTGGAGTAATTTAAGAAATATTGGCATTAACTCTTCTTTGAAAGCCCATCAGACTTTGGGCTCTTTTTGGTTTGGAGACTTTTTTGTTTTGTTTTGGTTTTTTGAGACAGGATGTTTTTGTGTAGTCTTGGCTGTCGTAGAACTAGCTCTGTAGATCTGGCTGTCCTGGAACTTACGGAGATCTACTTGCCTCTGCCTCCCAAGTGCTGGGATTAAGAGGCATGCACTACCATCCCACCCCACCCAACACATACACACACACACACACACACACACAGAGGTTGGGAGACTTTTAATGACTGCTTTTATTTTACTAGAACTTATAGGTCTGTTTACATTGTTTATCTGATCTTGATTTAACTTTAGCAAGTGGTATATATCTAGAAAATTTTCCATGTGCTTTAGATTTTCCAATTTTGAGGTTTTTAAAGTATGTCCTTATGATTCTCTGTGTTTCCTCTCTGTTTTTATGTCCCCCGCCCCTTTTTTTGTTTCTGATATTGTTTATTTGGATCTTCTCTCTCTTTCCTTTAGTTAATTTGGAGAAGGGTTTGTCAGTCTTACTAATTTTCTCAAAGAACCAACTCATTGTTTCTTTGATTCTTTATATATATTTTTTCTGTTTTATTGATTTCAGCCCAGAGTTTATTTCTTGCCATCTGGTTCTTTTGGATGTGGTTCCTCCCCCCTTTTCTTCTTTCCTTTTTTGTTCCTGAGCCTCCCAGAGCCAGGTGTGTTGTTAAGTTACTAATATGAGAGATCTCTCCAGATTTTCTATATAGGCACTTAGTGCTATGAACCATTTTCATTGTGTCCCATTTGGGTATGTTGTGCATTCATTTTCATTCAATTCTAGAAAGTCTTTACTTTCTGTCTTAACCCACTTTTTCATTCATTGATGAGTTGTTCATTTTCCATGAGTTTGTAGGCTTTCTGTTGTTTTTGTTGTTGATATTCAGCTTTAACCTGTGGTGGCCTGATAGGATGCAGGGAGTTATTTCAATTCTCTTGTATCTGTTGAGACTTACTTTGTTGTCTGAGTATCTGGTCAGTTTTGGAGAAAGTTCCATGTAATGCAGAGAAAAAGGTATATTCTTTTGTGTTTAGGTGAAATGTTCTATAAATACCTGTTAGGTTCATTTGGCTTATGATGTCTGTTAGCTCCAGTTTAGCTTTTGTCTGGATGACCTGTCCATTGGTGAGAGTGGATTATTGAAGTCTCCCACTGTCAGTGTGTAAGGGTCAATATGTGATTTAAGCTGTAGTAGTGTTTCTTTTACAAACTTGGGTGCCATTGTGTTGGGGCATAGATGTTAAGAATTGAAATATCATCTTTGTGGATTTTTCCTTTGATGAGTATGTAGTGTCCTTATACCTATCTCTTTTGATGAGTTTTGGTTTGAAGTATGTTTTTGTCAGGTATTAAAATATTTAACATCTGCTTGCTTCTTAAGCCCATTTGCTTCAAATATCTTTTTCTAACACTTTACTCTGAGGTAATGTTTATCCTTGATGTTAAGGTATATTTCTTGAAGCAGCAGAAGGACGGATCTTATTTTTTGCATCCATTTGGTAGTCTCTGTCTTTTTATTGGAGAATTGAGACTATTGATACTGAGAGATATAAGTGACCAATGTTGTTGATTCCTGTTATTTTGTTGTTGTTGGTGGTGGTTGTCTCCTTCTTTATGTTAGGAAAGTTTTCTTTTATGATTTTGTTGAAAATATTTTCTGGGCCTTTGATTTTTGTATTCTTCTTCTTCCTCTATTCCTATTATCCTTAGATTTTGTATTTTCACAGTGTTCCAAATTTCCTGAATGTTTTCTGTCAGTAATTTTTTAGATTTAACATTTTTTGACTGATTTAGATTTAACATTTCTTCCATCGTATCTTCGTTGCCTGAGATTCTCTCTTCCAAGTCTTGTATTCTGTTGGTGAAGCCTACTTTTGTAGTTACTGTTTGAATTCCTAAATTTTTCATTTCCAGAAATGAAACAAAAATAATTTGTTTTCTTTATTGTTCCTATTTCTATTTTCAGGTCTTGAACAGTTTTATTAGTTTCCTTCAACTGTTTGTTTTTGTGTTCTTGGCTTTCAGGGATTTATTATATCCTCCAATTGTTTGTGTTTTCAGGGATTTAGTAATTTTCTCTTTAAAGACCCATATCATCTTCATATAGTTGTTTTAAGGTCTTTTTCTTGAACTTTAACTATGTTGGAATATTCAGGACTTCCCGTAGTAGAATAGCTGGACTCTATTGGAGACATATTGCCCTGGCTGTTGTTGTGTTTTTATGCTGGTGTCTAGGCATCTGAGTTTAGGATGATTTATAGGTCTAGGTGCTGGTTTTCTCTTTGTTGAGTGGGTATTTTGTTCCTTGGTTTCTGTTTCCTCTCTGGATTTTTGGAGACAGTGATAGTTGTGTGTTGCTTGTTTTACTGGCTGCTCAGCTGGTGTATTCACAGGGAATGCTTGCTGCTCTTGGAGGCTGGATAATTGGGATGATTTGGAGGAGGTAAATTTGGAGGAGAAGGTCTTTGCAATTCAGTGGGGATAGGGTTGGATAGGAAAGGGAGATCCCAGTAGGTTTTCAGCAATGGAGATGGAGACTGGAGGAATTGGATCTCAAGAGTAGTAGGAGAGGTGTGGGCCTCCTTTAGCTTAATTGTGCCCTGGTAGGAGCCGCCTTTGGGTTAGCAGGTGTGTCTGTTGGGTTTGGGAACTGGGACAAAGCAATGATTGGAAGGAAGAAGGTTAGAAGGGGAAGATCTGTGGGATCCACAGGAGATAGGAGCAGGGGGACAGGGAACTCTGCCATGGGTGTTCTGCTGTAGAGCTGAGAATTAGATCTGGGGGAACAGAGAGAGAAGAGGTCTTTGGGCAGTTTTCCTGGTTTTCTGGCACCTATAGCCTATGGGTTAGCAGGGGATGTCTGCTGGAGTTGGGGACTGGGATAATGGGGTGATTAGGGGAAGGTAGGCTGGAGGAGATCTTTGTGATCCTTTGGGGGTGGTGTTGGCTAGGAAAGGGAGACCATAGTGGGTTTCCATCTACATAGCTGGGGATGAGACTATTTTCTTTTATTGTGATACTAGAGATTGAATGCAGATCTTCAGTTGTGTTTAGCAAGTACTATAACACTGTGTTACATGCTCAGTTCTAAAGATGACTCCTTTGGCTAGTTCTGTCATTCACTTGTTAAATTAAGAAATCTGGGCTGGAGAGATGGCTCAGCGATTAAGAGCACTGGTTACTCTTCCAGAGGTCCTGAGTTCAATTCCCAGCAACCACATGGTGGCTCACAACCATCTGTAATGAGGTCTGGTGCCCTCTTCTGTCCTGCGGGCATACATGCAAGCAGAACACTGTATACATAATTAAAAATAAATAAATATTAAAAAAAAGAAATCCAAGTGACTGTTTATATAAAAAGACACACAATGATAATAAATAACAATAACAATACCAATAATAATAATAATGATAATAATAATAATAATAATAATAATAATAATAATAATAATTTTAGCAAAGACTTGCTGAATTTTTATAATTGGCCAGGCATTCCATGGAAATGTGGCCAGACTCAAGATCTTTGGGTGGGTTGTAAACTTTGGGTGGGTTGTAAACAGTACATATGTGTATATTTGTGTATATATGTTTTACTTAAAATTGTTCCTAAGCTTAGAATTGAAATTATTTTATATTTGTTTTCTAAAATTTCTAATGTCTAATCTTACAATGTAAATACAGCAACTCAGTAGGTGTTTGTTTTATTATTTGAATTCTCCATTCAGTAACTATTCATTGAGTACATTAATGATTGATTTAGGTATTGGGGATACAGAAGTGAACAACAGATTGACAAAATCTTTCCTTCATCTAGCTGTCTTCATATAGGGAAAGACAAGTTTAATGAGGAAGTAAGTAAAATATATGTCAAATGATGATTAATATTATGGTGGTAGATAAAGCAAAGACGAAAAAGAAATTTTGGACAATGTTATTAAGATCCTTAGTAGAGACAGCCAGCAAAGATGACATTTGAGCATGGCTGTAAAGGAGGAGAGATAGCAAGAGTCATTTGATGTCTGGAGATGAGTTCAAGTACAGAAGGGCAACTGGAACAGAGGCTCTGGGGTATAATATTTCCTTCGGGACCACAAAGTGCTAGGTGTGAATGTGTCACATTTGTGAATGTTTATATAGTGTAGTAGTTTGTGTATGTGTGTACTTAGGTGTAGAGGGTAGTGGCTTAGTAATAGGGTAGGAAATGAAGTTAAAATGTTAAGAGAGAAAGATCCAGGAAGAGGACACCTTTCCCCTGAGTGTGATGGATAGCCACTGTGCTGCCTAATCTTATGTCAACTTAACACAAGCTAGAGTTACCTGAAATAAGGGAACCTCAATTGAGAAAAGGCCTCCATAAGATCCAGCAGTAAAATATATTCTTATTCTTAATTAGTGATTGATGGGGGCAGGCCCAACCCATTGTGGGTGGTGCCACCCCTGGGCTGCTGGTCTTGGGTTCTATAAGAAAGCAGGCTGAGCAGGCTGTGTGGAGCAAGCCAGCAAGCAGCACCTCTTCATGGCCTCTGCATCATCTCCTGCCTCCAGGTTCCTGCCCTGTTTGAGTTCTTGTCTTGGCTTCCTTCAGTGATTGACTACAAAATAGAAATGTAAGCCAAACAAACCCTTTCTTCCCCGACTTGTTTTTTGATCATGGTGTTTCATTGCACCAATAGAAACCTTAATTAAGACAACCACTGAGGGTTTTGAGCAAAGTGATTTAGCTAGTATTTGAAAATGAGTACTATAAAATTTGAGAATATTTGGTATTGGTTAGAGTGAAAGCAGGGAGACCAGATGGGAGACTTCTAATATAACCCAGGAGAGACACAATGGTTCTGTAGGCCAGTGTAATAGCAGCAGAACTAGTGAAATGTGTTTTACTTCTGGGTGTTTGATTTCTGAATTTTGTTTTTTTTTAGATTCTGAGTGTTTTGCTTAAATGTATGTATGTATGTGCACCTGATGCCAGTGAAGGTCAGAAGAAAACATCAGATCCAATAAAATTGGAGTTGTGGATGGTTGTGAGCCACTGTGTGCTAAGTGCTGGCAACAGAACCCTGGTCCTCTGCAAGAGCAACAAGTGGTTTTAACTACTCTGCCATTTTGTGAGCCCCTTATATATTTTAAAGGGCAAGACATTAGGCTTTCTCATACTGGTAGAGGAATAAAGGAAAATTGCAAGCTAATGGGAAAAATATTAAATTTAAACCTCTGAAAAGCCCTTAACTGAGAGGAGGAAGATTGTGGGAAGAATAGATTTTGGGTAAAGATCAAAGGTTTGGATTTGGGCGTTCTAACTTGGAGGTTCTTATTACGGGTCAATGTAAAGATATTTAACAGGTGAGATGGATATAGAAGTCTGGAAGACAGGGCTAGTGGTATTTTAGAAATAAAAACCATAGTCATCAGGATGTGAATGATACAGCCAGGAGATTAGATAAAATTTACCAGTATGAAAAAAGAAAGGTTCCAAAGATTAAGCTTTGGGTGATACCATGTTTTAAGAATTTTGGAAAATGAAGAGATATCAGCAAGGAAATGGAAATATGGTCAGTGCAGGAAGGAAGACAATCAGAGTGAGGTGTTTAGGATGCCAAATATAAAGTTGTTTTAAGAGAGTCATGAGAAGAAAAGGATCAAGATGCTTTAATTAGCATGATTTCCAGATTTTCAAATATACATATGTTAACCATGATGTTGTAAGCTTGTACAAATTTTGTCAATTATACCTTAATAATTCTGGAGGAAAAAGAGTTACATTTGATGGGTTTGAATTAGTATGGTGGTTTGAATGAGAAATGCCCCTATAGACTTAGGCATTTGAATGCTTGGTCTCCAGTTGATGATACTGTGTGTGAAGATTTAGGAGATGAGGCCTTTCTGAAGGAAGTTTGTCACTAGAAGTGGACTTTGAGAGTATATAGCTTTGTTCTACTTCTAATTTGCTCTTCTGATTCATGCTTATGGTTGGGGATATGAACAATTAGCTTCCTGCTGCAGGAGCTATTCCTGCCTACTGCTGTGCCTCATCACCATGGTGTAGCTGAAGTTTTCTCCAGTCCTACCTGGGCCTGCAGGCGTTCAGACCCAAATAAAAACACAGAGGCTTATATTAATTAAAACTATATGGCCTAATGGCCCAGGCATCTTGCTAGCTAGATCTTACATCTTAACCCATGTCTATAAATCAATACCTTGCCATGTGGCTCGTGGCTCACCAGTATCTTTACATCTTGCTTTACATGGTGGGGTCTCCTGACTCAGTCTTCCACTTCCCAGAATTCTCCTTGTCTGTTTATCCCACCTATACTTCCTGCCTGGCTACTAGCCAATCAGCATTTTATTTATCAACCAATCAGAGCAACACATTCATAGCATACAGAACATCCCACAGCACTATGGTGTACTCTTAACTCTCTGGACTGTAAGCCCAGATAAACTCTTCTCTCTATAAGTTGCCTTGGTCATGTTGTTTTGTCACAGCAACAGAAAAATAACTCATACAGTTTATTAATATCACATATATTTATTTAAAAATCACTTTATATTGCACATGCAATTCTTTTTTTAGTAGCCAAACACTTTTTTAGCTTTTTTCTTTTATTTATTTTCTTTCTCATACATTGTATCCTGATCACAGTTTCCCCTCCCTCTCCTCTCCCCAGTCTCTCCCCCATCTCCCCTTT
Organism: Peromyscus nudipes; assembly: GCA_902168325.1. Taxonomy (NCBI): domain Eukaryota; kingdom Metazoa; phylum Chordata; class Mammalia; order Rodentia; family Cricetidae; genus Peromyscus; species Peromyscus nudipes. Next base: position 34,862 of record CABHPH010134546.1, on the reverse strand, counting down.
CCCCAATATCCACCTTCATCCTCTGTCTCCCCTCAGAAAAGAACAGGCCTCCCAAGGACATCAATCAAACATAGCATAACAAGCCACAATAAGACCAGGCACATACCATCACTTCAAGGCTGGATGAGGCAACACAGTAGGAGGAAAAGGGTCCCACAAGCTGGCAAAAGAGTCGGAGACAGACCCTGCTCCCAATGTTAGGAATCCCACAAGAACACCAAACTACTCAGCCATAACATATATACAAAGGACTAAGGTCAGACCCTTTGATCTCTTTGAGCCCCCATGAGTCCCAGTCAGTTGATTGTGTGTGCCATGTTCTTGTGGTGTTTATGACTTCTCCGATTCCTCGGATCCTCACCCCACTTCCTCTGCAGGACTCCCTGAACTCCACCTAATGTTTGGCTGTGGGATTCTGCATCTGCCCCCATCAGTTGCTGGATGAAGTCTCTCTGGTCTCCTTGATGACGATTCTGCTAGAGTAGCCAAACTCTTATTGCTAAAAAACATAAGTTTCATTATAAATTCAACTTTAGGTTGGGTATGATGATACATGTCTTTAACCCTGGCACTTAAGAGGTAGAGGCAGGTACTTCTTTGTGAGTTTGTGGACATTAATGTGTTCAAGGCTACTCAGTGCTGTGCTACACACTGAGACTTTATTTCACCCCACTGCCTCACCAAAAACCTCAGCCTCCTCCACAAACCAAAAATAACAGTAACACAATTAATGTTAAGAAGATAGATGTATTTTTCCCTAAGGATATTAATTTCATAGACTGTTCTATCACTTTAATATGTTTAATAGCCATAGACAGTATAATATGTTTAATAGTCAGGTGCAGTGTATATTCCAGACATACAATCAAGACACTTAGATGCAAATATGGACTCAGGTATTAACTATGTGACTATGGTAAGTTAGCATTTTGTACCCCAGTTTTCATATCTATATAGTGGAACTAATAACATTTAACTCACAGGGAGATTATTGTAACAAATAAATGCACAAAGCTCTTAGAATCATTCCTGTTATATAATATAGCTACTTGTGTTAGCTACCATTGTTGTCTTTCCTATTCTACCTTCAAAATCCTGTCTTCTGTTTATAAGCAATAATAGGCAATTCTGCTAAATTTATGTATTTCTTCTTTTTCTTTTCTTTCTGAGCAATGCTAAGGCTTGAACTCAAAGCCTGATGCATGCTAGATAAATACTCTGCCACTGAATTGTATGTCCAGGCGGTGTATATTTTTATTATATAAAGATTTTGAAGCCAAAAGCTGACATTTTTGTAAAATATCTTTGAAAATGTATGATTAAAATGTTTACTATAATTAATGTTTGCAAAGCAAAACTTTTTAACTTGTAGAAGAGTTTTTTTTTATTTTATTTTAAAAATTCAGTTGTGGAGGCAATGCAATTTTGATAGCTACTCTGAATGATGAAAGCTGTTGTACTATTGCTGTGGATTTCTATCTCAAGTTTATTTTGCTATTCAGACATGTGTCTAATGAAAAAAAAGATGTTGCACAAACCACTGCTTGAGCTTGAATGTGCTTCTGTGTTTGGTTGAGTTATAAATGTTTTTTCTGGCTGTGTCCTTCATACTTAGCTCTTCTTACAACAAATGGAAAGTCCTTAATTGTACCTAAGGGAATAGTTAATCCACAGTGGACATATGGTGGACAAAAGCTGAGTCTAGTAAATGGAATAAAATTATAAGTGGTAAAGATGTAAGTGCCTACAAAGTCTAGCAGTTATGACAGATCAAGTAATTGAGATTATCAAGTTTTGTGTGCAAAATAATACTATTTTAGGCATATTTAGTGTGTGTGTGTGTGTGTGTGTGTGTGTGTGTAGCTTGGTTAAAATATTCTCCACAGTTATGTGTAAATCACATCTGTTTTGTAAAGCACTGTTATAGTTTGAGATGTGGCTCTGATTCCAACAAGAGTGACTGATAATCTCACATTTCTGAAAAGTAACTGCTCCTTTGATTGGGGGCAGTTAGCATTAAGCTAGAACAGCTCTTGGGCTTTGTGGATCTGAGTATTCTATGTGGTACAATCTCCAGTGAAAGGTTAAGTATTAATGGAAAATGGTCACAGCCCTTTTACTTAAAGGAAACATGTTACTTGTAAGTTTTCTTTTGATTTTACTTTTACAGTTACATTGAATGTCTGCATTCATTAAGCCATCCATAAAGCAAATATTGTTTCACATGCAATGGAAAATAAGTCTTTTTAGGACTTCTTGTGTGGTATGTTACAGATCATTAACTGCAAGTAACCACCTGACTTGAGAGAAGCCTGGAAGCTTCATTATAGTGAAATAAACTTTCCTTTAGATATCATTGCAGCTTACTGGTTTATAGGAATGTCACAAATTTCTGCTATGAAAATATATTCTCATTATCATTTAGCGAATAGTAGAGAATGATAGTCTACTATTGTAGACTAAAAGGATATATTATTAACAATGGAAAAATGAGAATATGATTGTGGTCTCATTTTATTTAATAATTAAAGAACTAGGTATGCTAAGTGAGCTGATGTTCTAGAATCTTTCAGTTTTTTTTGATGTTGTATGTGTGTTAAGATCATGTTTTTCAGTCTCCATAATTTAAAATACCTTTAAATTAAGTGGCATGGAAAAGAAATAGAAAGATTTGTATAATGATTTAGTAAAGCCAATGCACGAAGCACCACTTCTGTGGATGTATATAGGTGGCTTACAATTTTAAAATTTTTTGAAAATTAAAATATATTTATATTATCTCCTCCTTCCCTTTTTTCTCTCCTGCTCTTCACATACACTGCCCCCCAAGTTCATGGCCTCTGTTCTTAAATTGTTATATATATATATATATATATATATATATATATATATATATATATCATAATATATATATTATATTCCTAAATATATAAATATAAACATGCTTAGTTTGTATAATGCACATACACACATATATAGTTATAATTTCAGGGCTGACCACTTAACTATCCAATACAGACGATTTTTTAAGAAATATGTCTTGAATCCTGCTCTTAGGAAACTTAAAGTCTTGTTGTAGAAGTCTTTTAGTGTGAGTACAACACTTTCCTAGCAAGACTTTCAGTCTGCAAAAGAAAGACAACATTTAATTTAATTGTATTGTACACTGAGAAGAAAAACATGTCAAAAAGTTAAGGGAAAAATTTAAGGATTAAGAGAACAGTAGAGCTCAGAACTGGCTCTTTGCAAACGTATCACTTAGAGAATAATAGAGAATGGTAGTCTACTTCAAACAGTAAATTAAGTGGAAGTACTGAATTTTAGGTACATTTTTATATTTTAAAATAAGGCCTAGTTAGGGGGGACTAGACAAAAATGTTGAATCCTTCAATAGTTGATGTACTAGAGTCCATGCTAGTTATTTACTATTTTCTCTGATAAAAACTATTGTCTTAGTTTTGATTTTTCCTTGATTATTTAGACTGTATGTCAGTAAAAGTATAGATAGTAGTAATTGGGCCTACCTATGCAAATTTTCTTAGTGGTTAGGTAGATTGCTTGCTGTTTCTTCAAAGCCAGTGTCTTTTATAAAGCATCTATCATGTGCTAGGCAATGCTCACCGATTTCCACTAAAAAAAAAAATTAGATATATTTATTTTATGAGTATGAATGTTTTGCCAGCATGTATGTATGTGCATCATATGTGTGCCTGACACCTGAGAAAGTCAGAAGAGGTTGCCAAATCCTCTGGGACTGAGAGTCATGGTTGGCTGTGTGACTCATGCAGGTGCTAGGAACCAAACTCCAGTCCTCTGTAAGAGCAAGAAGAGCTCTAACTGCTGAGTCATTTCTCTAGAGCAGTGGCTCTGAACCTTCCTAATTCTGTGACCCTTAAGTTGTGGTGACACCCAACCATAAGATTATTTTCATTGCTACTTCATAACTGTACTTTTGCTGCTGTTTTGAACCATAATGTAAATATCTGATAGGCAGGACCTCTGATATGCAAACCCCAAGGGGTCAAGACCCAGAGGTTGAGAATCACTGCTCTAGATCTTTGATCTCCATCACCTCTCAAGTGCTGGCATTACAAATGTGTCATCATTCCTAGTTGTATCATTATTTCTTTTCATTATTCTCTTTTTGCTCTTCTCTCATATATTACATCCTGATGACAGTTTCTGCTTCCTCCCCTTCCCCTAGTCTCCCTCTCACCCCCCCATTATATAGTGGCTCCATTTCTCTCTCTCTCTCTCTCTCTCTCTCTCTCTCTCTCTCTCTCACACATACACACACACACACACACACACACACACACACACACACACACACACACACGCGCTCCTAAATATAAACGATAATTTTATGCATGTTTTTAGGGCTGATCATTTGGTATTGGTTAACAATTGGTATGCTCTTCCCTAGGGAGAACTATTTCTCCTACTCTTAGCATTCTTTAGTTGCCTGTAGTTTTTTGTGTAGGGTTGAGGTTTTGCGGTCTTTCCGCCTTTCCCTTTGACTGTCCATTGTTGTCCTTATTCAGCTAATATTTAGGCAGTCATATTGGTATATGAATGTAGCTTCTGACATTAGGAGACAGTCTCACAGCAAACTCCCTGTTCTTCTGAAGGCTCTTATAATCTCCTTTTTGGCAATGTTCCCTTAGCCTTAGGTATGAGAGTGTTTTGTATATGTATCCATTGGAACAGGGTTCTACAACTGCATTTTGATTAGTTCATGGTTTTTCTGTAATGGTCTCTGTTGTAAACAGAAGATTTCTTGATGAGAGGTGAGGTCTATACTTAACTGTGGGTCTTTAAAATCTGTTGGTGAGGTTTACCTCTGAGCATTTTATTTGACTTTCTGAGTTTTTCATTTCAAGTTTTATTTCAGTTTGGGTTTCCTTAGTGATTCTATTTCTTTGTTCTTTGTTTCTTATCCTTGATGGTTTTCACTATTTCAGCTTTTTGTTGGCATTTGCATGGTCTTCATTGAGACTTTTATTCACATCATCTTTAAGGCCTGTGGTGGCTTGAATTAAAATGGCTCCCTTTATGCTCTGTATTTTAATACTTGGTCACTAGATGATAGAACTGTTTGGGAAGGATTAGGAGTTGTGGTCTTGTTAGAGTAGGTGTGTCATTGGGAGTGGACTTTGAGATTTCAAAAGCCCACACCATTCCCAATTAGCCCTCTTTGCCATAGGTTTGTGTCTCAAGATGTGAGCTCTTAGCTGCTGCTCCGGTATAATGCCTATCTGCTTGCAACCATGTTCCTTAGTAGTATAGTCATAGACAATAACCCTCTGAAACTGTAAGCCCCAAATTAAATGCTTTCTTCTATAAGTTGCCTTTGTCATATTTTCTTATCACAGGAATAGGAAAGTAACTAAAACAAAAGTTGGTACTAGGAATTGGGGTATTGCTATGACAAACCTGAACATGCTGTACTTTGGAGTAATGTGGAAAACATTGATTGAGAATTTGTAGTAGGAAAGCAGTTGAATGCTATAAGTGAGGCTTAATAAGCCATCCTAATAAGAGCTCTCAGCTATTGCTCCAGTGCCATGCCTGCCTGCCTGTTGCCCTGTTGCTTCCCACCAGTATTGTCGTGGACTCTAAACTTCTGAACCTGTGAATCTCAAATTAAACTTTCTTTTATAAGTTGCTTTGGCCATGTTGTCCTGTCATAGCAATAGAAATGTAACTAAGACAAGATCCTTGGACATATAATTGCTGTTTTGAAGTCCTTATGATTCAGCTAAATTGCTTTTCACAGGGTCTTTTATAATAAGATTGCTGGCTTCCGCAGCAGGCATATTTTCTTGTTGGGTCATGTGTGTGCTTTTGCACTTTGATCTAGGCATCTGGTGATAAGATATTTGTGGTGTTTCTTGGTGGAGGTATCTTGTCTTGCCTTTGTTGGTTGGTTGTCCTGTTCTTTGGTTGCTGTTGCCCAGTCTGAGTTCTAGCCAAATGTGGCCATTGTGAGATCCCTGGTAGAGAGCTGTGAGGGTTGGATGTGAGACACAAAGGAATGGAGATAGACGAAATGGAATGACTGAAAGGGAAGAACTAAGGGAGGCCAGGGTCTGAACCATGGTGAGCTGAATCTCAAGAGGTTGAAGGTGGCCTGGGAGGAATATATGTGGATTTTTAAAGTAGAGAACAGTCAGTGCATGCTTATAAAGTCTAGGGAATGTAGACATTGATGAAGAAAAAAATTCACTCATAGTTTTGTTGCATAGAACCAACTTTAAAAAAAATTTTTTTTTCTGGTGTTACTGTTTTCACTCAGTGTTTTTAGCCCATTATTTAATTACCATGTAGATTTTTTTTTTCCAAGACAGAGTTTCTCTATATAACTCTGGCTGTCCTGGAACTCATTTTGTAGACCAGGCTGTCCTCCAACTCAGATCCACCTGCCTCTGCCTCCAGAGTGCTGGGATTAAAGGTGTGTGCCACAACAACCCAGCTTATTATCATGTAGAATTAAGAAATTATTTTGAAGAGGTACCCAAAGTTTCATTGATTGATTTTCTATAATTTACTTATTTTTTATGATGACTTCTGAATTAAAATGAGTTTTACAGTGTTCTATAAAAGGGAATAATGAACTGAGAACCATACTTCAGTGAGTATTGGACCTCACTCAGTATGCTGAGGAAGTGAGAAAATTGGCGATTTAGTGAAAAATTCTCATTGCTCTTGGTACCTGAAAAGCTATCATACTTGTTTGTTGTAAATTTCCAGAGTGCAGTTTTCCTCTATTCTTTGGATAGATACTAATTAGAAGAAATGTGAATTAAAATTGATTACTTCCCTTGTAATTGCTCCCCCATGAATACACTATGAAATTTGTGAATGCTATTCATGAATACTAATTGTATTTTTGACTTAATAGATGCTTATTAGCTTTTCTGAAAAATTCTTTTGCACTGGTCAGTAAAAGACATCTATTATCTGACAATGTCAGAACATGGTTACACATTGAGAAAGCTTCTGGCTGAAAGAACTGTGGTTTTCAGAAGTTTCTTTAACTTCCTGTCTATCCAAACAGGCTAACAGCTTTCTTTAACTTCTTTTTGGTGTAAACCCACATGTTTATTATTTCAGCTTCAGAGAGCATATTGCATTTATGAGCTAGACCACTGGGGTTTCTTGCTGAGAGAGGAGCATCGTGTGCTATATTTGAATCTACTTTTCAGAGTATGTAATTTCCTTGAAGACATCTCAGTAAGAGAAAGACTGCTAATGTTAAGTCAGATATTCTTGTACTGAGAATTTGGCCCCACATGTCTTCTGAGTCAGAACATTTTAAGTCTTTTAGCAAAACCTTTTTTCTTTTCTATAAGAGATTAAATTGTCATTACCAGTCAAAAATGTTCTACACAAAACACTAACTTTTGAAAGTGAATACTTGAATGTGGAGTTTATACAGTCCTTGGTAGTGACTCTAAAGTACATGTTTAGAATTACTTATAATTTGGGGTTAACTAAAAACATAAAGAGGCTAGTCAGTTTTAAGAAAAATAGGTGTCTAAAAATGAGCAAAAAATGAATTGGTATTGTTTAAAAACCATCTTACTTAGGGCTTCTGTTGCTGTGAAGAGACACTATGACCACAGCAATTCTTAAAAAAGGAAAACACTTAATTGAGGTGGCAGCTTACAGTTTGAGAGGTTCAGTCCATTATCAACATGGCGGGGAGCATGGTGGCGTGTAGGCAGACATGGTGCTGGCTACATCTTGATCAGAAGGCAACAGGAAATGGACTGTGACCCTGAGCAAAGCTAAAGCGAAGGAGACCTCAAAGGCTACCCCTACAGTGACACACTTCTTTCAGCAAGGCCACACTTCTTTCAACAAGGCCATATCTCCCAATAGTGCCACTCCCTATGAGCTTATGGGGGCTAGTTTACATTCAAACTACTACAAACATATTAAGTAAAATTGTATATTTTATTTCCTTAAATATTTTAGATTTATTTTATTTTATGTTCATGAATATTTTGCTTGCATGTATGTCTGTGTATCATATGCATGCCTGGTGCCTGTGGAGGTCAGAAGAGGGTATTGTATTCTCTGGAACTGGAGTTTTGGATAGTTGTGAGCCATCATATGGTAATAGGTATTGAGCCTGGGTTTTCTGCAAGAACAACATATGCTCTTAAGTGCTGAGCCATCTCTTCAGCCTCCTCCCATTTTCTTAAGAAAAAAAGGAATATTTTTGATTTAAAACTGAACACATCAAAGATGGTTAGTATAATTTGCTTCTGTCTTTATAGTAACTTCTTTCCCACAATGCCTTTTATATCCACAGAGTTATAATTTGATATGCTAATATATTGGGACTGTGAACTGAAGGTTTTGCAGAGCATATTTTTATGGCTTAAAATCGAATTGCCTGTTTCTTCAGCATATCTTCTTTTCTAAGCATTAAAATTTCTGGTAAATATTCTATATTTTTCTATGAATTGGTGAAAATGAACTTTTGTACTTAGTCATAAGTTCCTTCAGGAAATAATTTTTTTCTTTTTCAAAATGATTTTCTTTTGCTTGAAATTGCCTTTTGCTGTTTCCTTAAGTAGATGCACTATTTTCCTTAGAAGAGTCATTTTTTTTTGGACATTTATCTATTTTTTTTTTTTTTTGGTGTATTGGGATAGCAGTATCTTTTGAATGTTCATTATACCACACTTTACTGTAACAACCTAAGGAAATCCTGTAAATGAGCTCAGCTTTATTAGAATTTAAAATGGACTTCATTAGAATGCATTTATTTAGAAAACATAATTACAACAATTTAGTTTAGTGCCTGTGTATGTAGACGTCTCCACATACTGTTTACTCTTGTTTTTTTTTTTTTTTTTACAAATTATTCCTTCATTCATTTAGTAATTTATTCATTCATGAGTGCCTCATATATATATGGCATAATGGTAAGAGAGACAATATCACAGAGTTATCTTAGAGTGATGTACTAGGTACACACAGGGACGAGGTATAGGATGAGTAAGCCTGCTGAATTTAGGAAACAGGCTGGAGTGTAAGAGGAATTTACAACATTCTTTCACAGCTAGAATGTGAGGTATAATGCAGGAAGAGTTTGTATTTTATTATGAGAACTATAGAAAACTATTGAAGCAGAGGAATTCTTTGAGCAGTAGTGTAAAGCAAAGGTCAGTAAACTGTGACCATGGTTCTTTTTTTCTTCCTTTTTCTCTTTTCCCCTTTCTTTTTATTTATTCTATGTCTTTTACATCATGTATCTTGATCCCATTCATTTCCCTGTCCCTTCGCATCCGCCCTCTGTTCCTGCATCCCCTCCCAAAATAAAACAAAATTTAAGAGGAAAAAGGAAAAAAGGAGGGGGAATAAAAGTCTTGTCATGGAAGCTGCAGTATGACACAGCGAGTCATGCAGTAAACCCCTTTGTCCCTATACCTTTACTTGCAAGTGTTCATTGCAAAGAGTCATTGATCTGGTTTGAGTCCTTTGATTTCTACTTCACTATAAATGCTGGGCCCTCACTGGGACTCTGCTTGGATATCCCATTATTGTTCTGTGTTGTGAAGATCCTGCAGCTTTGGGTCTATGGGTCAAGTCCCTTCACATGCTTCAGAAGATTGTAGATGGGGTGGATGCTGGGGCGGGTCAACTCATAACCCTGGTTCTAGGCCTGCACAGCTGCAGGGTTGGTCCAACCACACAGTTCTCTCCTGTTCTCACCACCTGGGTGAGCTCTCCAGCATTGCCCCAGCTAATTCACCTCTTGGCAGCAATGAGCGACGGGTGGTTCTCCTGCTTTGATGCCATCAGGGTTGGCTCACCCACATCTATACCATCAGGACCAACTCTATTGTGTTGTCCAGGTGAGGTACAGGGGCCACTCTCCTGAGTGCTGCAGCTGTTGAGGGGCAGGGACAGCCCTCCTACTCTTATGACCCAGGGCCAGCTCATCCACCTGTCTCAGGCATTGATGGATGGGGGTTTGGGGATAACCATGACCTCTTTTTTTTTTTATGAGCCACTAAGAATGGTTTTTCCATGTTAAAGTAGTTAGAAAAAACTTAGAAGAAGGATACCAATTATAATACCTGAATGGTATGAAAATCCATAGTGTGTTATTGGAACAGAACCACACTTAATCTGCTCATAGGAATGCTTTTCATTAAAAGAGTGGAGTAATTGCTTCAAATAATATATGACTCACAAAGCCTAAAAATAGTCATAATCTGGTCATTTACAGGAAAATGTTTGCAGAGACTTGGTCTAAGTATACTTATAAAATTATTTAGATATGCATATCAGGCAGAAAGCAATTTCAACTCTATACTGTCTGTAAAGAACTCACTTAAACATTAAACATTAATGTAGATATAGATCAGTTTAAAAAAGTAAGGAATATGGGTTGGAGAGATAGCTCAGCTGTTAAAACCATGGGCTACTGAAGCATGATCCTAATTAGTCTTGTCATTTAAAACCAGAAGTCAGATATCGGGGTAATAACCTGAAAGATCAGAGAAGCAGAGCAGCAGCCACTAGAGACTTCTTTCCTCTACTAATCCTCAAACCGAAAGGACTGGAGTTCGTGAGATGAGGTTAGCTGTGGCTTTTCCTATTCCTCTGCTCTCTCTCAGGCTTTAATCCCAATTTCTGGCTCCAAATTTTTTATTAATAAGACTGTTTAGCAATTCGTCTACAGAGACCATCTCCCACCGCACCAGGTGTAGCCTGATTCCCAGTCAGGATACCTTTCCCTGCTGAGCTGTCCTAACAGCTCCAGGTATTGCCTGACTCTCTCAAGCAGTCAGGATACCTTTCCCTCCAGGGCTGAGCTGTCTATTGCAGCGCCAGCTGTCAGCGCTGTCCTAGCAGCTCAAGGTGTCTCCTGACTCCTGAACAGTCAGGATAACTTTCCTCCAGAGTTGCAACACACTTGCTTACACACACTACCAGAGGAAAAGTGTAATCATCAGTCTCACTCAGCAGTGAACCCTGTAAGCTACTATAATAACCTGCCTGGAAAGACAGTCCCAGTGATGCAGTAGTGGCACACATGCCATAGGAATAACCAACCACTTTCTGATTGGATTTAAGGTCTGCTTCACAAGATGAAACTCATACCTGGCACAGTTATTGGGGCCAAGAACCAGTAGCTAGGTAGATCATAGGCCTTATGGGGGAACATACTACTATGATTCTACTAATGGGACACAGTAGTAAACTAACTTTGTACTGAGTTCTCATTATATCCATGTGTTAGTGCATCCTTCAAGCATGAGAGAAGCTTTTCTTTGCCAAACGATAGATTTAGAAAAAAGGCATAACAATCATATATATGTGTGTGTGTGTGTGTGTGTGTGTGTGTGTGTGTATCCACAAACACAACTGAAAATTACAAACAAATACTGATAGAACAGAAAGAAGATGACAAATCCATCATTGTATGTGATCTCTGCCATCCTTGAATGAACTTACAGAACTCATAGACAGTCAGTACAGATGTAGATGGCCTGAATAACACCAGCCATCTGGACCAATTTCTTTTTTGTTTTGTTTTACAGAACATTCTAAATTGGACATAATGACTCACTCCTATAATCTTCATACTTGGGAGGCGGAGGCAAAAGGATTGACAGGAGTTTGAGTTCAGCCTGTGCTACAGAGCAAGGCCCTGTCTTCAAAACAAAAGTAAAACAAAAACAATAAAGCAAGGATGAAAGAAAAAGAACCTTGAATGTCACAACTAAATAGATGTTGCTTTCATATTCACACAAGGTATTTTTTGTGATAGAACACCTACAAAGAATTAGCAAGGAAATCCCCTTTTTGGTACTTTATTAATAATTTTAATGAACATATTTTATATAAGTGGCTAGAATGATTCTTATTTGCAAAAAATTGAATAAGGTAACTAGTACAAGTTTCAGATATGGAAAATACTAAATTTGTTCTGTGACAGTAATGGAATTGAAGTAGAAATCTGCACTAGACAAATATCTGTAGTGTACCAAAGCACTCAGAAATTGAGCACTTCAAAACAGGCTGTTGGGGAATAGAGAAAACACCAAAAATTACTTTGAATTGACCAAAAAATGAAAACATTGTACCCAGTTTTGGGGTATGTGCTAAAACAGTATTAGAAGAAGCTTTTTTTTTTTTTTTTTTTTTGGTTTTTCGAGACAGGGTTTCTCTGTGTAGCTTTGCGCCTTTCTTGGAACTCACTCTGTAGAACAGGCTGGCCTTGAACTCACAGAGATCCGCCTGGCTCTGCCTCCCGAGTGCTGGGATTAAAGGCGTGCGCCACCGCCGCCCGGCTAGAAGAAGCATTATTAAGTGCTTCTGTTTAAGGAGATAAAGGCTTTGCAAATCAGTGATCTTGTTTTTACCTTAAGAAAGGAAAATGAAAAAGACAAAGCCCCAAGCCTAAAGAAGGGAAAAATGAAGGTTAAGAGCAAAAGTTACAAAGCAAAGAACAACAACGACCAAAAAAGAAAATAAAAGAAAGGAAGACAACAGTGGCTGGTTCGAAGGCTTAGAATGGTAAAGCTCTTACTGCAGCAGCCATGGTGACCTGAGTTTCATCCCAAAACTCACGTTCATTTAAATTAACAACAGAATGATAAACCCCCACCCTAAGTAGCTATTATAAAGAAAATTAGCGTTACAGTATCGGGAGTAAAATATGGGAAGTCATTACAAATTCTTCAGTTATTAAGAGGTATGTAGGGTAATTTGAAAGGCTTACTTTCATCATTTAGCAGTTTAGATTAAATTGACAGATTTTACTATAAACATAGACTACTGGAATCCACTGAAGTAGATATGACTGGTATCTGCCATATTAATGAAAAATTCTAATAATTTGAAATCTTCCCACAAAGAAAACAGATCCACTACCAGATGTGTTAAGAAATATAATATCATCTGTAAACTCTTTCTAAAGAGAGTCAGGGCGGTGGTGGCGCACGCCTTTAATCCCAGCACTCGGGAGGCAGAGGCAGGCAGATCTCTGTGAGTTCGAGGCCAGCCTGGGCTACAGAGTGAGTTCTAGGAAAGACGCAAAGCTACACAGAGAAACCCTGTCTCAAAAAACCAAAAAAAAAAAAAAAAAAAAAAAAAAAAAAGAAAAAGAAAAAAAAAGAATATTCCCGTAAACTCATTTTTATAATACTAATGTGATAATCCAATATTAAAACCAGATAAAGACTGTAGCCAATAACCCTCATGATCATAGACATAAAATTCTTTAATAAGATATTAGTAAATTGAATCCTGTAGTATTTAAAGAGAGTACTACATCATAACCAAGTGGGCTTTATGTTTGTATCTTAGAAATGAAAGGCTGGTTTCATATATGAAATAATGTAATACACTGCTGTCATAGGCTAATGAAGAAAAAGCATAGGATGATTTGAATAGATACACAAAAACCTTTTGATAAAATTGAACACCCATACCTGATTTTTGGAAAAAGCTGTCAACAAACTAGGATTAGCAGGAGCATTCAACTTATTAAGTAGCATCTGTGTGAAAGCTGTAGTTTAGTACCATACTCAAGGGTGAAAGAATGAATGCTTTCTACCTAAGATCACGTACCAGGCAAGGATATTGACTTTCATTACTCTACTGCCATTTTTAAGGTTTTAGTCATTGTAAAAAAAAAAAAAAAAGAAAAAAAGAAAAGAAAGAAAAAGAAAGAAAAAGATGTATGTAGGTGACATAGATTGAAAAGGGAGAAATAAATTCCTGGATTCTCAGATGATTATTAGTTACATAAAAATATTACATTGACAAAAGCCATAAAAACAAGACCTCAAGGGCTGGCCAGATGGCTAAGAAGGTAAAAGCACTTGTTGCTTAGGCTTGATTTAACCTAAGTTAAATCCCTGGAACCCTTGTTAAAAAAAATGTGGCTGGAGGCATGGCTTAGCAGGTAAGAGCATTTAGTACTCTTGAAGAGGATATGGGTTTGTTTCTTAGCAAACAACAGTATGTTTACTCCAGTCCCAGGATATATAGCACCTTCTTCTGGTACAAATGTTACAGAAAGCAACAAAAGTAGTCAGTTACAAATACAGAAAGATTTTACTTACTGGACAATGCTATACACTCATTTATACCCATTATTCTATTTCAATTGTGATTATAGGAGTTGTTATGTGTTATCCATGACCAAAAGGAATTAAATAATCTAATATTCCAAATGACTTGAATAAGTAATAGGAATTCTTACATAGCCTCCGCTTTGTCCTCTTTGTATTAGTTGCTGTTGGTGGCTTTGGTCACTCCATATAGCTAAGAGGATTCATTGTTATCCTCTCAGAATCTCTGTGGCCTGATTTAAGTGCATGAATGTGAATACAGTGCAAATTGATTAGGCAAATATTGCCATAGTTACAGGATCTAAAAAGAATTACTAGGTCTATGAAATTAGCAAATGAGGATCCAGAAGAGTTAGGTGATAGATAATTAAAGAGAAAACCCCTCAAGCCTCATGACATAGATATGTCAAAAGAATATGATTTGATAGTTAAAGATTACTGGAGGTCCTTGGGAAAAGCCATGAAAACTACAAATGTTTTTGTAATAGTGACTTTCTTTTAGGATAATAGGCAAGATTAGCTGGTTTTTTATTTATTTATTTATTTAGATTTATTTATTTGTTATGTACACAGTGTAGTGCCTGCATGTATGCTTTCATGCCAGAAGAGGCATGCCCGATCTCATTATAGATGGTTATGAAGTACCATGTGGTTGCTGGGAATTAAACTAAAGACCTCTGGAGGAGCACCCAGTGCTCTTAACCACTGAGCCATCTCTCTAGCCCCAAAAAGTTAGATCTTAAAAGAATGTTATAATTTCAGCAACATTTTTAATACAGTGAGGTAGTGCAGAAAATATATAAAATGTGTGTAGTTTATCTTTTTTGTTTTAGGCTTTATTTTATGTGTATGTGTGTTTCTGAGTGCATTGTATGTACCACGTCTTCAGGAACTCATGGATTCCAGAAGAAAGGGTCAAATTCCTTGGAACTTGAATTATAATCAGTTGTGAGTCACTCAGTGTAAGTGCTGGGAACTGAACCTGAGTTCTCTGCAAGAGCAACAAATGCACTTAACCACTGAGCCATCTCACCAGCTCTTTAGTTTATTTTTAAGTATGTTTATATGTATATGTCTGTATAGGGATATGTGCACTTTAGTTCAGGTGTTCATGGAGACCAGAGGACTCGAATTTCCCTGAAGAAGTTATAGGCAATAGTGAGCAACCCTTTATTTGTACTAGAAACCAAACTTGGGTCCTTGCCTGTGCAAGAGCAATAAGCACTTTCAATAGCTGAGCCATCTTTGTAGCCTCTATAAATATAGTTTAAAGAATTATTGCAAAGTAAGAGCATAGCTCATTGCCAGTATTGATCAGAGACCTTTCTATTTTACTCATAGCTACCCTTAAAAGTACTTATCCATTGCCTAGTTGTCTTCTTCTTCCTCCTCCTCCTTCTCCTTCTCCTCCCTCCTCCTCCCCCTCCTCCTTCTTCTTCTTTGCTTTTATCATCCATCTACTATTTACCAAAATTAATTACTTCTGACATTTCAAAATTTCATGTAAATTGCATTCTGTTGTTCCTTACCACATGTTTGAGATTTATTCTTATTGTGGTGTAGAACTCTTCATGAATTTTGAGACATATATAGCATTCCTATAAAATGAAAAGATCAATATTACTTTAGACACAATATGTTTCACTTTTTTTTTTAATGGCATTAACTCTTTGAAAGATGGGCCTAACCCATCTGGCCCTGAGCTTGTTTTGGTGGGGAACATTTTAATTACTGTTTCTATTTCACTAGGAGGTAAGATCTGTTTAAATTGCTTACTGATCTTAATTTAACTTTGATAAGTGGTATATTAGTGAAAAGATTATTCATTTCTTCCAGATTTTCCAGTTTGGTGGACTACAGGTATTCAAAACATGTCCTTATGATTCTCTGGATTTCCCCAGTGTCTGTTGTTATGTCCCCCTCCATTCTTAATTTTGTTAAGTTGGATAGTCCCTCTCTACCTTTTAATTAATTTAGATAAGGAAATGCCAACTCTTTGTTTCATTGATCCTTTTTTAAAAAATTTCTGTTTTATTGATTTTAGCCATAAGTTTGATTATTCTTGCCATCTACTCCTTTTGGATATGATTTCTTTTTTTTTGTCCTAGAGCTTTCAGGTGTGCTGTTAACCTACTAGTATAAGATCTGTCCAACTTTTTTTATAGGCGTTTAGTGCTATGAACTCTCCTATTAGAACCATCTTCATTGTGTCCCATAAGTTTGGGTATGCTGTGTACTCATTTTCATTCAGTTCTAGAATTAAGTTCTGTATTGACCTGTTTTTTATGTAACAGCAAGAAGATGTTCAGTATTCCATGAATTTGTAAGCTTCCTGTTGTTTTTATTGCTGATGTCTAGCTTTTATTCCTGGTGGTCTGATAGGATGCAGGGAGATAGTTCAATTTTCTTGTCTCCACTGAGAAGTCAAGTGTTATTCTAATAGATCTGCCCTTATGTGTTTGTTACATGGTCTTTTTCCCTTGCAGCTTTTAATATTCTTTATTTCTTCTGTCTTTTTAGTGTTTTGATTATTATGTGCTGAGAAAACGTTCTTTTCTGGTCCAATCTATTTGTGTTCTATATGCTTCTTGTACCTAAATAGACATATCCCACTTTAGGAAAATATTCTATGATTGTATTGAAAATATTTTCTATCTCTTTGAACTGAGTTTCTTCTTCCTGTTTTCCTATTATTCTTAGGTTTGGTCTTTTCATAGTGTTCCAGATTTCCTTTATGTTTTGTGCCAGGATTCTTTTGGATTTAACATTTTTCTTTGATTGAGGTATCCATTTCTTCTATTGTATCTTCAATGCCTAAGACTCTCTCTTCCATCTCTTCCATCCATTCTGTTGGTGAGGCTTGCCTCTGAGGTTTTTATTGGAGTTCCTAAATTTTTCACTTCCAGATTTCCCTCAGTTTGGATTTTCTCTTTCCACTGTCAGGTCTTGAACTTTTTGCTCATTTCTGTCCACTGTTTGTGTTTTCATAGATTTCTTTAAGGGATTTATTCATTTCCTTTTTAAGGACCTCTGTCATATTCATAAAGGCAACTTTAAAGTCAGTCTCTTGTGCTTCAGCTATGTTGCAATACTCGAGCCTACTGTGGTAGAGGGTTGTTGGGTCCTATTGGAGACATATTGTCCTGACTGTCATTGCTTGTGTTTTTAAGCTGGCATCTGTCTGAGTTTGGGAAGACTGAAATGTTAGGTGCTGATATTTGGTCTTGTCTTTGTTGGGTGGGTGTTTTGTTTCTTGTTTTTTGTTACCTCTGTAGTTCTTGGGGGAGTGTAGTGGTTATGTGTTGCCTGGTAGAAATTCTGGGATCCTACTAGGTGCGGCTGCTGTGGATTCCAGGTAAAATGTGTCTAGGTATTGGGAGCTAACACTTAGTAATGGGGATGGACTAGTGGATACCAGAGGGGGTCCATAGGAGGGAGAAAAACAGGGTCTTCCTCTCAGATCTGCATAGTCCCCTGGGAATGAGGACAGAGAGTGAGGAGAGGCCAAAACATGTAGTCTTCTACAGACTTGAGAATGTGACTCAGGAATTGGATATGGAGGAGAGGAAGGAGAGTGAAGATCTGAAGCTTGCTTACCTGCTTCACCTACTTGCTTCTCTGGCAGGCCTGGCTGGCATGTTCCTAGGGAATACCTGCTGGATTTGAAGGCAGGAATAATGCAATGAGTGGGGATAAAGAAGGTTGTAGAAGAAGTTCTAAGTAATCTTTGGTGATAGGGCTCAGAGAGGAAGGGAAGACCTCAGCAGGTGTTCTGCTACCAAACTAGGATGAGGCAGGGAGGTGAAGGGAAGCTGCAGTAGGTGGTCTGCTACAGAGCTGGCGATAAGACTAGGGGATTGGATTTGGAGGAATGGAGGGAGAGGTGAAGATCTTCAGTCTACCTTCTTCCCTGGTTGGAATGGCCTACAGGTTCCCAGGGAATCTTTCTCCCTTATTTTAAAAAACCTAAAAACTTTTCACCCAGTCAATACTTTCTGAGTGTTTATTGTATTTGGAAATTCTTTTGTTTACTTGTTTGTAAGTAAGTTTGTAAGCATGGTGGGAATTACTAACAATCTTATTATCTCAAGAATATTGAGCTTTATGAAACCTTAATTTTTGTTTCTCAAAAATATCATGAACAATCTGAAATGAGGATCTTAATCTAAGGAGAATGCTTGCAACAAATATGGAATGCATCGTCATTGTAGGATGTGTTTAAACTAGTGGATAAACAAGCCAGTAGAAACAGGCAAGAAGAGACATCTTAGTAAAAAGCTAGTGAATAGGAAAAATGTTAAATTGCCTTCCCATCTTTAAACTGATACTAGAAACTAAAGTAGCTCGTTGGATGTTTCAGTGTTCTGGCTTTATCCCTGTGTGTAATGCAGTAATATTCAAGGCCATTACTTTGGTAAGAAGGTTGGTTTAAGAAGCTGCAAAGTTAAATTCAAGTTCTGGTTATTTTTTTATTTTCATGAGTTAGCAATTCTTCTAATACGGCATGATTTACTATGGCATCATAGAAAGACAGCATTAGAGAGTGTGCATGGCAGGGTAAAATTAAACACATGCTCACAATCAAATTAATGTATCTCATCTGTCTTCAACTAATAACAATCTGTCATGTTATCTATCTGAGTAGGGGCATAAACAGTTTATTTTGTGTTTGGAGTAACTTCCTGGAGGTAGTTAATGTGACAAGTAGTTTGTTTGAATTGAGTATAACCAGATCAACACTCTAGATGTTTCCTTGATAACCTAAAAATTACTGTGAAAATCTGCACAAGTGCTGTATTTATATTTTGCTTTTGCTTCTTTAAGTTCAGTTGTGGCAGCTTTCACAGAGAATATTCTGTTGCTGCAGGAATGAAGAGCAAAAATAGTTGATAATTTAAATGCTGTCTTTGACAGACACTGGACATTAATACTATAACTAATTAACATCATAGAGCACTTTCCCTTTTTTTCAAAGCATGAAGTAGCTGATTTGAATGAAAAAAGTCATATTAATTATAGATTATATTATGATAGGATATTGGAAAAGAAGTATGTGGGAAATCAGAATGCTGCCAAATTTAAGGCCAGGATAAAAAATAATGCAAGTTTGTTATAAACTGTTTTCAGACTTCAAAGTTGTACATCATTTAATTTCATCAATAGCTCTGATTACATTTTCTATATCTAGGTTTTAAAAATCTGTTATATTGAATACTCTGGTCTTTGGTCACAATGATCAATAAATGTGTAGGTAGTTACTGTGGAAATCTTGAATAAGGTGAATAAAACATAGTTTTCTTCCAACCTTCTAACTTGCTTGACTTATTTTAATAAATTAGATCTGAGATAAAGGAGGAAAGTCTTCCATAGCGGCATGGTCCTCACATATATTCTTGTAATTGCTCACCTCATTTCTCTCTTCATTATGATGCTCTTTATCTGGTCACCTTTTTGCCCCTCCAGTTTGGATTATGATAATTGTAATTTCCTCACTTATTTATTTAGGTTGGTTTTGAGGGGAGGGTCTCCATATGAAGCCCGGAATACCTACTTTACTCAGTAGAGGTCAGGTTGGCCTTAAACTCATGATCTTCCTGCCATAGCTGTCTGAGTACTGGGATCTCAAATGTACACCACCATGCTCAGAAGAGTCTTTCCTTTATTTATTGTTTATCATTCTTTTCTCTCACAATCATGAAGGATAATGTTTATAGTGTTCACCTATTTCTTGTTTGTGTTCATTAGCATAGTATATGGCAAAATAGGTACTCCTATTGATTTCTTAAATTTAGGATATAGCTTTACCTGTTCATTTTTTAATATTTATTTGTTTTTATTTTATGTGTATGAGTGTTTTGCCTGCATACATGTGTGTGCATTCCCAATGTCACTGGATAACAGAAGAAGGTGTCAGATCCTCTGGAACTAGTTATAAACAGTTGTGAACTGGGTGCTGGGAACTGAACCTGGGCCCTCTGCAAGAGCACTACACTCCTCTTAGCCACTGAACCACCTCTCCAGCCGTGTATTACCTGTTTTAAATAAATAATTGGTTGTTGATCTGTGTGGTTTTCACAGCCTGCAGTTAATCTGAATCATTAGATTGATAAATGTGTAGGATTGTCATGACTTGAAGGAGGAAGAAAAAGCTTGACTGCCCGTGTATACATGCACTGCCTTCAACTCTTAAATTTAAAGGTGATGATGACAGTCATTTGTGTATACAACATGGTAGCAGAGAAGTTTAATATTTATGACGTCTGTGAGAGCATAGCATTTTTATCATTTATAATTTTCTTCTGAATACTTTATGAATTTAGAGACAGTTAACACTGATGTGGTCAGTGGAAGTGCTTTGAATTAAACAGGAACATTTGAAAGTTTTCTGATACATGTTACCCACAAGGACTTTGTGTGTGTTTCTAAATCTGTAAGCACAGCCTGCTCAGTCTGCATAATGTTACTTGTTTGTATGTTTTTCAGGGATGACCCTTGATGTTTTGAGACAGATTTTTACTATGAAGCCCTGGTTGCCCTGGAACTTGCTCTGTAGACCAGGTTGACCTCAAACTCAAAGATCCTCCTTCCTCTGCCTCCTGAGTCCTAGGATTAAAGGCGTGCGCTACCATGCCTGGCAAGAGGATGCTTTACTATCACACTTCACTTCCTGTCCAGGAAAGAACTATGATTATATTCAGCCCAGGTTTCCTGTACATTTGTTTTAATACAGACAATTAAGAAGTTAGGATTTTTTTTTAATTTACTTCTGTTTTTATTTATGTGCATGTGTCTCTTTGTGTATGCCATGTATGTATGGGTGACTGAAGAGATCTCCTGGACTTGGAGTCACAAACAATTATGAGCTGCAGTATGGATGCTAGGAACCAAACTCAGATCCTCTAGAAGAGCAGCAAGTTCAATTAACTGATGAGCTATCTCTCCAGCCTGAAACAGTTATTACTTAAATGAGATGGCTTTTTGTATGTGTTCTCATCATCTTTCTTGGTCAATAAAGTTCCAACAGTAGAGATCATCTGTTTGGATATAAAAATTTTTGCTGCAACTGGAATTATACAGTATTACTGTTCTATTGATGACTGGCGTGTTTCAAGTAGCCTGATAACTACATGTTGTAAACTGAGACAGGAGCTCCTTCATTTTTGAGGCTGAATAATAACCATTTTGTATCTACCACATTTTGTTTACCCAACCATTGATGGACATACCTCCTGGCTCTTGTGTTCTGGTGCTATTATGAGTACAGGTATGCAAAAAATTTTTTGAGACCCTACTTTCAATTTTGAGCATACTTGCAGAAGTGAGATTGATGAATCATATGGTAGTGAGGCCTTGGATTTTCTGAATATCATCTGTATTGTTTTCTGCAATAGTTGTGCCATTCTATAGTTCTACCTTAGTGCACAAAGGCTTCAATTTTTGCACATTCTCACCAACACTGCAATTTTTTTTTATGGCAGTCATTCTACAACGGATGTGAGCTATTCTCTCTGCCATCTTTTATGTCTTAGATGATGCTTTCACGTTGGAAGAAATGTCCTGAAAGTCATTGGCCTATTATTAAGTTGGGTGTGTTTTCTGTTGTTTGAGTTGTAGGACAAATATATATTACAAAATTAAAATACAAAATATCTGCTGCATATTAATATCTTATCCAATATGTAATTTGCATGCATCTACCATTTTGCAGATTCTCTCTTCACTTTGTTGATTGTGTGCTTTGATGTGTAAGTGTGCTGTAGTTCCGTCGTGTCTTTTTGTCTTTTCTGCTGCTGTATTTTCAATGTCATATCTGAGAAATTCATATTAATTCCAATGCCTTGAAGCTTTTTCCTGTTTCCTTTTAACGGTTTGAACTTTGAATCTTACATTCAGGTATATAATCCATTTTGAGTTAAGTTTTTACATATGTGTAGCTTCCATCTTCATTCTTTTGCAAGTGGGTAACTAGTTTCTCCAGTACCATTTCTTGAAGAAGAGGTTGTCCTTTCTACACTGAAGGGTCTTGACCCTTTTGTTAGAGATTGTCTTGGCATATGAGTGAGTTTTTCTCTGGGCTCTTTGGATTGTCTTTGGAAGGCTCCATGTTTAGCAAATGGGATGGCACTCAGCATTTATTTGAAGGCTTATCTGATTCTTGGATAATTCTTGCTGTGTGGAAGTAAACTCTAGAATAGCATCATAGTAAACCTTACAACTGATAATAATGAGAAAACTGCTGTTGGTAGTTCTTAGGTTCAACTCATAATTTGACTTGGGAAAAGAGAAGAGCAATGAGTAGCTTCTTTAACAATTTGTGTTGAAGAGACAGTATCCTTAAAAGCCCAGTGATTTCTGGTATTCATGGAAAGGTAATGCTATCTTTTCAGAATTTATTTTTATCTTAGTCAAAGTAGACAAATCATTCATTTTTAACTATGTTGAGAACATACAGCATTTTTCTTTATTTCTCCACAGTATGCCAGTTTCCTTGATTTCAACATTGAAAGAGAATTTAGCAAATACCAAAAGTTGGCCTGTTCAAACTATCTCTACTTTAGTCTAAATAACAAACCTATCATACTGCATAATTAGTTCTACTACCTTGTGTGATGGTTAATCTTGATTGCCATTTTGATGGGATCTAGCATCACCTAGGAGGGATGCTGATGAGGGATTATTTAGATTAGGCTGATTGGGGTGCCCACTGGGGGTGGGTTAGAGTCTGGACTGAATAAAAGGAAGAAGACAAGATGAGATTCATTACTTTATACATGAGTACTGTATTTACATCATTTTCAAACTCCACCTCTTCCCAACACACCCTTCACCTCAGATTCATGCATTCTTGCTCTTTTTTTTATACTTTTTTGTTTGTTTTTCTTTTTCTTTTTTTTTATAATTTTGTAATTTAAATTAATTTTACATATCAGCCATGGATTCCCCTGTCCTCCTAAAGACAGGTCCTGGTCCCATTGCCTGGGGGCCTCCCAAACAGTTCAAGCTAATCGACTGTCTCACTTATCCAGAGGGCCTGATCCAGTTCTATGGGGGCTCCTCAGCTATTGGTTCATAGTTCATGTGTTTCCACTAGTCTGGTTATTTGTCCCTGTGCTTTTTCCAATCATGGTCTCAACGACTCTCGCTCATACAATCCCTCCACTTTCTTGCCGATTGGACTCCTGGAGCTCCACCTGGGGCCTGGCCGTGGATCTCTGCATCAGCTTCCATCAGTCATTGGATGAGAGTTCTAGCATGACAGGGTATTTGGCCATCTGATCACCAGAGTAGGTCAGTTTGGGCTTTCTCTCGACCATTGCCAATAGTCTATTGTGGAGATATCTTTGTGGATTTCCGGGGACCTCTCTAGCACTTTGCTTTTTCCTATTCCCATGGAAGTAGTCTTGAATGCGTTGGCACTGGAGATCACTTCCTAAATATAACACCAGTAGCACAGACACTGAGAGAAACAATCAATCAATGGGACCTCTTGAAACTGAGAAGCTTTTGTAGAGCAAAGGACACAGTCAACAAGACAAAGTGACAGCCTACAGAATGGGAAAAGATCTTCACCAACTCCACATCTGACAGAGGGCTGATATCCAGAATATATAAAGAACTCAAGAAATTAGACATCAAAATGCCCAACAATCCAATTAAGAAATGGGCTATAGAGCTAAACAGAGAATTCTCAACAGAGGAAGCTCAAATGGCTGAAAGACATTTAAGGAATTGCTCAACATCCCTAATTATCAGGGAAATGCAAATCAAAACGACTCTGAGATACCACTTTACACCTGTCAGAATGGCTAAGATCAAAAACACTGAAGACAGCTTATGGGGGTGAGGATGTGGAGCAAGGGGAACTCTCTTCCACTGTTGGTGGGAATGCAAGCCTGTACAGCCACTTTAGAAATCAATATGGAACTTTCTTAGAAAATTGGGAATCAGTCTCCCCCAAGACCCAGATATACCACTCTTGAGCATATTGTTTTTGTTTTTTGAAACAAGGTTTCTCTGTGTAGCCCTGGCTGTCCTGGAACTCTCTTTGTAGACCAGGCTGGCCTTGAACTCACAGAGATCCACCTGCTCTGCCTCCCAAGTGCTGGGATTAAAGGCATGTACCACCACTGCCCTGGTGCATTCTCATTCTTTAGTTATTATTGTTACACATTGATTTAAAGTCCAGGAAGTATATCTTACTCATTATTCTGAAAGTGAATACTTAATGGTTTGGAAATCAGCTGCATCTTTGTGAAAGTAAACTGGTTGTGAATAATGTAACTATGTAATATAAAATATTTCAGAACTGTTCTAATGACTAAATTATCTTGTAAATTATTTCTAGCCTAATATGCTTATGCTTGTACAACCTATCTTCAGTAAATAACTGTGCTTTAATGCACTACATTGAGCAGATGTGTTTTGAACTTTGTCATGGTGTGTGAATTTATATAGGTGATGCTATAGTAA
The DNA here is from genome assembly GCA_902168325.1 of Peromyscus nudipes. Classification (NCBI taxonomy): domain Eukaryota; kingdom Metazoa; phylum Chordata; class Mammalia; order Rodentia; family Cricetidae; genus Peromyscus; species Peromyscus nudipes. The sequence continues at coordinate 10,281 of CABHPH010134546.1, read as the reverse complement.
TAGTAACAGTACATATTTTTGAGCACATTGCCAATCTTTGTTCACTAGTCATGGGGTGATTTTGAAAGAATATCGTATTAAGTAGGTATATTTATTATTCACAGTTTATAAATGTGGAAACTGAGGTACAAAGAAGTTAGAAAGTTGCCTAGGATTACACAGTGGGAAATGATATTGCAAACTAAGTCAAATTTAAACATGTTAAAAAATACTTTTATTGATTCTAATATTTATTTTTGTTCTCTCTTTAACATTTTTTTCTAGTTGACTTGGAGCATATGCGAACGGTAAAACCTGATAAACACTTACGATTTTGCCAGGAAAATGGTTTTAGTAGCCACTTTGTTTCAGCCAAGACAGGAGACTCAGTAAGTAAAACAGTGGAGTGTGTTGTAAGTGATGCTTTGTCTTCCAGTGTTCCAGGGAGTACACTTCTGCTTCCTAACAAGGAACACTGGATATGTTTGGAAGGAAGACATAAATAAAATAGATGAGAATGCTTATTTTGGAAAGATTAATTTTATAGTTGATTTAGCAAGAATTATAAAATACCCAAGTCACTCATAGCTTGGCCTCCAGAGATGCCCATTCAGAGTCTCAGATAATTCTTTAGTGCTCTTTGTCTGAAGGCCTCACTGTAATTACTGCTGCTTACTTTGTGATGGTTATTTTATTATTCTGATTATCTCTGTTGTGTAGATGTATCCTGTAGAGCTCACATCACAGGCCTCAGTCTACATAGATACTATGTGGTAGAGATACAGTTTGTGAGCCCAAGTAGTGACAGTCCAGGCCCACCATTTTAACCATAACAAATGTTCATTATTAAACATTCAGATCCTGGTCTAGAAATAGTTTTATAGTGTTCTGTTTTTACTTAATATTTTTATCTGTAAAACATTTCCCATATCATTTAATGTTAAAATAAATTTAGTCATCTACTAAATGTTCAGAAATATACTTAATCATGAACCATTGTTGTTGGACATGTAGGGTTTTTTCTAAGTTTCAAATATGAGTTTTATTATGAAATTTTGTTAATAACTTTTGATGCTTTATTTCCACGAGATTGGAGCATGTTGTCAGATGCTTGCTAGAACAGACTAAATTAACCTATTCTTTTCCTAACATTATAAGATTGCTATACAAATCCTTGTAATACTAAGGGATTTATTTTGTTTTCAAACCTTTGCTAAAGTTGTAGGTCAGTACAAATAAGAACACAACAATAACAATAAAAACCCTACTAATTTTGAATTTTCTTGATGAGAGTTTAGGTTGAAATTCATAAAATTTTCACTTTCTACTTAACAGTATATATTTTTCATTGGTTTTAAACAATACTATGTCCATATTTCATATTATGGATAATAACAGATCTTTACATGTCTTGTAAATATTTGTCACTGTCCAGTTTTTTTGTTTGTTTGTTTTTTAAGACAGGGTTTCTTTATGTAGCTTTGGCTGACCTCGAATTTGCTCTGTAGGCCAGGTTGGCCTTAAACTCAGAGGTCACCTGCTTCTGCCTCCTGAGTGCTGGGATAAAGGCCTGAGTCAGCATGCCTGGCTGCTGTCCAGGTTTTGTTTGACTTAGTTCTTCTTTTCCTTTATTTTGGTGCTGGGGCTCAAATCTAGGGCCTTGCTTATGACTGTTAATTAAAAAAAATCATTGTTTAAAGATGTATTTATTTATTTTTAATTTATGTGTATATGTTTGCCTGTTTGAGTCTTTTTATGTGGCCCATGTGTGTGCAGGAGGACCCCACAGAGGCTAGAAGAGGGCATGGTGTCCCCTGGAACTGGAGTTAACCTATGATTATAAGCTACCATGTAGTTTGCTGGGAAATGACCCTAGGTCCTCTGGTGGAGCAATAATTTCTCTTAACTTCTGAGCCATCTCTCCAGTCTCCTAGAAATAATTAAGTTAGTAAAGTTGTCACTTATATTCCGTAAGTGATCCTGAGATGAATTGGGGTAGGAGCCTAGTAGGATAGTTATGAAGCAAAGGTAAGTTTTACAGCAGAAATGGTCAGGCCTGAAGCTCCTGAGATTGGAGAGGACCTGGGAAAAGCCAGCCACATATGAAAGGGTGTTTATAAAAATGCTCATAGTGTATGGCTATAATGGACTTTATCACTCCTTTACCCCAAACTGATGAAATACAGTAAATAGTACCAAAGTTGTTTTACTTAGGGAATAATGGAGAGTTTTGACATTGATAAGAGAACCAAAAGTATTAATGGTTTGGAGAGAAAGACCTGTTAAAATAGACTAAAGCCAGCTCAAGAGATCAGCATAGAACTGACAGTCAAACACCAGAGCAATAAAGTATACATGAACTTCTTTTCATTTTCTTCAGAAATTGTGGGGTTTTATTATGCTATTAGATGTGTTGGTGTGTTTTTTACATTTATCATTGTAATTTTTATGTTAAATCCTTGGTCTAGAGACATGGCTCAGCTATTAAAGAATATTTGCTGCTCTTGCAGGGGACCTGGGTTTGGTTCCCAGCATCCACATGGTGCCTCATAACCATCAGTAAACTCCGTTTCTAGGGAATCTGACACCTGCTTCTGACAGGCACCAGATACACATATGCTGTACATATATACATGAGTCAGAACACTCAAACACATAAGAATAAATCTTTAAACATTCTTTAAAAATGTTTTTAGTAATAAATGCCTGTTTAGATTAATTCATTGAATTACTTGGATTTTCAAAGTGTGGTTTAATCCTTTAAAAATGATTTCATTTTATGTCTTCCCATATTTGACACATGGGCCATTTTTGGAGTACTTGTTGTTTATCCTTCTTTAGAAAGTTCAGTGTATTTGAAGGTACCTGAAGCACGCCTGCTTTAAATCATTTGAACCTATTTTGTTATGTAGGTCTTCCTGTGTTTTCAGAAAGTTGCTGCAGAAATCCTGGGAATCAAACTAAACAAAGCAGAAATAGAACAGTCACAGGTGATTATCTTAAAATTTATATTTTAAAAAGTAATGAATTTCTTGTGACATTAATTTTTATGCATCAGTTCTTGTCCATTTATTTTATGTACAAATGACCAAAAACCTTGGAAATAGATTATATGTATAAATGACTGTTTATTGAAAACCATGGAAGATTAATTTTTACAGAATAATGATAGTCTTGTAATTTTGTTCCTTTTGGTGGAAAAAAAGGAATAAAATTTTTATCAGTTCTTACTTAATGGACTAAGGTTCAGAGAATCCTGTTTTGTATTTCTTCTTGCTTGTTTGAGAGGAGACCTCACTCTGTAGCCGCTGTTGGCTTCCTCCTGCCTTTTTAGGCTTTGCTTGTAAGCTTCTTTGGGGTTATCTGTTCATCTTTAAAATACATGTAATGATATTATTTCTTGATATTATTTTGTTATTTTAATAACATTATTAGTTACTGAAGTTTTCTGTGTTCTTTTACTATTCCTAGACAGTCTTATAATAAATATCAGCAGTCAAGAGCTTAAAAATGCCATGTAAACTGTTCTGTAAGTCATACATTTCATAAAATGAAGACTTTGAGTAAGAGTAATCTGTTTAGAAGCAATAAACTAACATTTTCCCTAAATTCCTCCATCTACCATTCATGCAGCTAAAAACAATTGTTATCTTTTCACATCTTTCAATATTTACTTGATTATATTATAAATTAGTTCTGTGATGTACTGTCTTGGCTATGTCCATGTGAATATGTGTTAAAGCAGTTAGAACTAGCTCTCTTTTCCCTCCCATTAGCCCTCTTTTACTTACGTATCGTACATATATAATATATGTATATATAAACATATATATGTATATATTATATATTTCATGCCAGATATTTTATATAGAAAGGCATATGAAAGAAAATGTAGTATTTATCTTTGTGATTCTGGCTTATTCCTCTTAACATGCTCATCTCCAGTTCTATCTGCTTGCCTGAAAATGACATACTTTCATTCTTCTTTTTGGCTGAACTGAACTACAAAGTGTACATGCATCCCATCTTTTTATCTATTCACCTGTTGCTTGATACTTAGACTGATCTGAATAATGGCTGTTATGAATAGTTCTTCCATAAACATGGGTGTGTAAGTATCTGTGTAGTATGTTGACTTAGATTCCTTTGCATATATTCCTTAGAGTTATATAGCTGGATTGTATAGTAGGTTCAATTTCAGTTCTTTGATTGATTTTCATAGTGGCTTCCCTAGTTTACATTTCCACCAGCAGTTTATAGAGGTATCCACTCCCATCCTTGCCAGAATGATTTTTTTAATCAGTAGCCATTCTGACTGGGATGAGATGAAATTTCAATGTAGTTTTGATTTGCATTTTTCTGATGACTAAGGATGTTGAAAGCATTTTCATGTATTTACTGGTCATTTGTACTTCTTTATATATCTCTGATTACCTAATTACATATTCCATGTATAGTGCTGCATTCCAGTTCCACTCCTAATTCCCTATTCCATGAATAGTACTGCACTAAACATGGATATACAGGGATCTTTATAGTATATTGCCTTAGGGACCGTAGTATAGCTGAATCATATGGTAGGTCTATTTTTATTTCTTTAAAGACTCTCCATACTGATTTTCAGACCATTTGGAACAACTTATATTCCAACCAGCGGTGCATGGGTTCATTGCCCTGCCCCCAATGCTTATCAGCATTTATTGTCTTTTGTTTTCTTAAGTGTTAGCCATCTCGACTGTGGCTATGGTGAGATAGAATCTTACCATAGTTTTGATTTGCATCACTCTTTATGACTAGGATGTTGACCATTTTTTCATGTTGTTTTTACTTACCCGTTTACTGATTGGATTGTTTGTTTGATGAGTGCTTCTTTTTGTTTGTTTTTAATATGTTGTAGATAAAAATCCTCTATTAGAGGTATAGCTGGCAAAGATCTTCTCTCATTCTGTGAGCTGTCACTTCACTCAGCTATTCATTTACCAAGGAGAAACTGTTTAATATTCTTGTTGTTATTCCCTGAGTTCTTTGCAGAAAGTCCTTGCCTCTGTCTGTATCTTGAAGTGTCTTCCTTATATGTTTTCCTTAGCAGCTTCAAAGATCCATATTAAGATCTTTGGTCCATTTTGAATTGACTTTGTGTAGGATGTTTTGTGCAGGATAGGGATGTACTTTCATTCTTTTACTTGTAGATATTCACCATATCCCATTCTTTTTTTTTTTCTATTCACTTTTTAAATTTGTGTTTTGAAATACTTTAAAACTTCTGGGTGTGGTGATATATACCTTTAATCCAGCATTCCAGAGGTGGAGGCTGTCTTGTTCAAGGCCAACCTGGTCTATATAGCAAGTTCCAGACCTGCTAGGGCTACATAGTAAGATCCAATCTCAATTAAAAAAAAATTTTTTTTGAGATCTTAGACATAATGTAGCTAAGCCTTGTGCTTTATAGAGTAGGAGGTTGTGAAGACTGAGGACATGAAACTTTAGTGCAAAGCTGTGAGTGTTACTGGCTACATATAGTGGTCTATTATATGGAAGAAGGACAGGAGCTTTATTATTACATCATTAGTGTTTACTGTGTGAAAATTACTGTTTTATAACATACTATATCCATGTATCATATGGTAATCATGTTCTTTATATTAATCAAAAATTTAAGGGGCTGGGAATGTGTGAGGCCTGGCTATGATCCCCAGTGTGACAAAATAATTGTTTTTAAAGTTCACACATCTGTTTCTATGCTAGACCTCCACAGCACAAAAGTGGAGATCACCTGCCATTTATGTAAATGTCCACAATTCCTAAACTAGTGGTTGGTTTTTAAATACGTAATAGTAGCAAGTGTTTTAGCTTTCAGTGTGTTCATCTCATCGTCTGTAATGGTAAGTATTATCTGGGTTAAGATGCAGCTGTGTAACTAACGAAATCTAACTTTAACACTCTCCAAAGAGTCCATGTATATTCTTTTTACTTTTGACCCTTGGGTCAGGTTGCTTTCTTTCTCAAGCTCTTGATTGGCCACACTTCTATGTCTAGCATACCCTGCAAATGCTCTTTGAGGAGATGGGGTGAAGCTGCTGTTCACTTGTGGCTCCTTTCCTTCTAGGGTCACTTCATTATTTCCCTCCATTGACCAAAAGCAGAGAGAAATGGAATTACGTTATCACTCCAAAAATAGATGCTGGAGTTTTGTAGATAATATTTTTCTTAAAAACATTAAAATTTGTTAAATAAGTTATATATTGTGAATCCACCTACTGTGAAGTTTATGATATGGAAATGACATTTTTCTACGCTCAATAAGCAAAGCTTTGAGTCTGCAAACTCTTTGCTGCAGCTTCAGCTTTGGAAACGTGGCACATAGCTTCATGTCCAACAGTCAAGACCTCAAGAAAAACTTACCTTGTGGATTATTAATTTGACAAAATGAATGATGAAAGCTAGTCATTTACATTAGTTAGTTCTTTGACTCCAATGTCTTACACACAGGTCAGTAACCTGGCTATAGTTATAAGTAGGGCTTAAACCAGTGTTTTGCTTGATCAATGACTTATTTGCTGGTGATGAAAATCCCTTGTCTTCATTGTCATCCATAGTTTGTCATGAATCACTTAGGTTGAGGGAGTCAGATTATGGCATACCTTTCACTGATGTACTGTTACTTGTATCTCATCTGTCAGTTGGCAATGCTTCTGTTGGCAGCATCAGACCAAGTGCCTGGGAAGTGAAGAATCTTGTCCAGAAGTTAATACTGCCCACTAGAAAACTTACGTAGAACTCAACTAACTTCACATGTTTGTATAATACAGAGTCCTGCTCATTTACTCTCAAGTGTTTATCAAATCTTTATTAAGAAATGTTTTCACAAACAGCCACTCCACTTAATGTGTTTTCATATAAGAGGTTAGGAAGGGAGAACCTTCAGAAATGATGTCCATGCAGTCATGCAAAGAGTACTCCTGGCTTCAGATATGAACATGTGAGGAGCTTATTCCTTCTCTATACATAGTTATCCCATCGAGTCCTGTCTCGAAGGAGAGAACAACTAGCGTGTAGTACCGTGCTTTTGTTTAGTTAGCAAAACTCTCGAAAGAAACATTTGTTGTACTTTAATATTGTATTTCATGATTTTTTTAACATGGCTCACAACTGCATTTGAAGTGATTTCTATATGAAATTTGGAAATATAGAGTCAGGAAGAGTGAGAAGTAAGCAGCAGAGGAAACCCTGGGAGAGTAATAAGTATAAATATGAAAGCTGTAAAGGGTGTGTATCTGCCTCTGATTTTTGAAACAACAGAGTTTCCATCCTCCCTTGTGTCCCCAGAGCATTACTCTCACTATCAAAGCACTTAACTTGTATGACAACTGGTTGTATGGTCTTTGCCCACTAGGTCTATAATAACATGGGAATAAATCTTTCAGGTGGTTTACTTATGCACTCCCAGCACAGAGTGACTAACATAGTAGAGCATCGGTAGTGTTTGCCAAAGGAGATGAACAAACACTTCCATTTCACTTTAGCATAGACAAGTCCAATCATTCTTCATAGTCCTCTATAATACCGAGAAGTCCAGGGGCTTCTATTTCAGTGGCTGAACAGAATTATAAAGAGTCATGCTTATTGGAGCGCTCCTACTTTTCTTTCCTTTTATGTGTAAACATCCTGCTGATTCTTTTGTGACATGTTTAAATTCATGTGTTAATTTTCTTTTTCTATTTTGGTGTTCCCTTCTATTGTCAGTCATTAAACATGCTTTTCATTTTGTCTTTCTCTTTTTCTCATTTTTTTCTTTCTCCTTCATCTTGTTTATGTTGTACGGAATTGACAGCATATTGTCAGGGCAGAAATAGTCAAGTACCCGGAAGAAGATAATCAACACCTCAGCTCTTCTCAGAGTAGAGTCTGTTCAGTACAATAGTGCAGGTACTTACGGGTGAATTACTGCCTTTTGGGGAGCGGGGTAGGGGCTAGTTATGTTATTCTGTTCTTCCTTATGAAAGAACACTGTAAATAAAATGTCCTAAGTCATGATTTAGAATTTTGAAAAGTTGGTCCTTTGCCAGGAAACTTAAGTTAAAAAAGAAATTAAGAACAAATTAAAGTACCATTCAATTACTTCCAAACATGTTGATCTTTATGGGTGTTTATCACACACACAGTGCAGAGGATTGAAGTGATTATTTCATTAGTAATTCTTATACCATTTTTTCCCCTGAAATAGATGGCATTTGAAAGGTTATTTTAAATTACTTTAAAGTAAGGCTTGAACTGCCCTTCTCTGTGTGCATAGACTTAGTAAAATCTGAAATCAATAGAAGGTTTGTTTTAATTTCAATTTTTGCTGAGAGACGAGTATTAGTCATTTTACTAAATTCATTGTTTTAGACTGAGTATGAGATGGAAGGAAAAGTGAAAGTATCTTTTGGTTTAAATTGATTTATATACATGGATATGAGGTGATTTTCTAAATTCCTCACTATGTCATATTTTATTAGAGTCATGCTAACCCATAGTGAACTATTTGGAAGTAAGTATTTTGAGAGGAATGATGAAAACTGGAAATGTTTTTAACAGTGGGGTTGCTCAGGACACTTCTGTTCTATATGTGGGTCCTTTAAAACACATCTCTATTTCAACTTCACAAAGTTTAATGATCATGAAAGACTAAAAAGTAATGAAAATCTTAGAAATGCTGATGTCTTATCTATTTACTAACTATGCATGAATAATTTTAACTTTAACTAAAATTAAAACCAGGATTTAAATCATCATATTGATTTGTGAGTTTTTAATATGACTTGTGATAGCCTCAGTTAATGCTAAGAAAACCAGGCATGACTTATAACTGAATTGCTTCCTTAAAAAGAAAAATGAAGGCAAATAAGAAAACCCTAAACCTGGCTATTTATTAGTTCTGACCAATTGTTTGTAATACCCAACTCCTGTTTCATCTATGATTTTTGTTATTAGAAGTTTGTCAGAGCTTGGAAAATAATAGATGTTCAGGAGCTTTTTCTGATGTCCTGATAATATCTCTTTTCTTTCATGGCAGAGGGTGGTGAAGGCAGATATTGTAAACTACAACCAGGAGCCCATGTCAAGAACTGTTAACCCACCTCGGAGTTCCATGTGTGCAGTTCAGTGAGCACACACTGTATTAATAGTTTTGGCTGTTCTTCCCCAGGACTGAGCCCAGGCTGTGTAGGAACATGTTTTTATCAGTGACCATTTCTGTAGTCAACTCACACTTTCCTCCTGCTCCACTCCTTCATCCTTAAGTTGCCCCACAATAGTGGGTAGCTCCCTGGACTGGAAGGAATTCAGCTTCGGGACCACACGTTTTGAAATCTGAATGGAGAGTCAATTCTCTGGACTGAGACCACCTCTTCGCTCCAGAAGAACCACGTTGCTTCTTTACGTCCTCACTACTTTTTTCCTAAATATAAAAAGTTTAACCAGCTATGAAGATGTTCCAAGCTTTGATCATCATTTTCTATCTGAACTCATGTATGTGAAAGTGTACTTCAGAGCACTGATGGTGAAACAGTTATCAAGAAAGTGTTCCTTTGCTGGCTATTAAGAGTCAAATATACAAAGCTGCATTTAACTGAAAGTGAGTGCTTCAAATGAGGCTGTAATAGAAATATTTTTTCATTTTTAAAAGGAGCCTAACTTGTTTATATTGTAGTTTATAACTCACAAGTAGTGAGTATTTGATATTGTATTTTTATTACTGTATCATGGTCATTGCATATTTTATCATATTTGGCTTAGATGGCTTTATGAATTTTGATAAATGGTTCAGCCGATCCTCCACGCGGATCTCCTACAGACTGCATGAGAGTGCTTCCAGATGAGTCATGACATCCTTGGATCATTGTGGATCGATCACACTGTACCTGATGTTCAGATGTTTTTCTCTCATAAATAAATTTATTTAAATTACATTGTCTGGAATTTTCATTCATCCACCTTCCTTTTTGTTACAGTAAAACAAAGTAGATTTGAACATGTGGGTAGCAATCCTGTGAAGTCTAGTGTGTAGTCAGTCATTTAAGAGTTCCTAGTTTATTTTGTTGGGCCATTTCTGGGGCTCAGTAAGCTGTAGCCCATTTTTCTACCTAGCTCATGCCACTGTTGTCTCTGTGCACATAAAACTGTGGATTCATTCCTATCTATTGGCTCATAAGTCTACTCACTGCCAGGAATCCTCCCTTCCCCTCTTGTCCTTCCTCTCCCCCACCCCCTTTCTTTCCCTCTTCCTTCTCCCCCAGTGTCTGCTGCCTGCTCTGTCTTGGT